>VKOC01002804.1:0-50152 GCA_009364415.1 Spea multiplicata | reverse complement strand
AAATGATTTTTACATTTTACTGTTTTTTTTACTATTTTTTTCTAATTATTATTAATTTTATTTTATTTTTTAATTTATTTTTACTAATCACACTGTGATTAGAAAGCTGGGCTCCATTGACTTGCATGGTGAATGCAGTACCTGTATTCAACCTGCAAGTGGAGCCAAAGTTCTCTAGATGGTCTGGACCATCTAGCGAACTTTTAAAATTTGTGGTTCCTGTTACAGGACGGCGGCCATCTTCCTTGATGGCGAAGATTGCCGGTAGCTGTCATCTTCCTTGATGGCGAAGATTGTGGAGCGGTCACAGCCCATCAAAAGGTAAGCGTTTGGTGTCGCTGGATGCCTCCTGATCGAGGCATTCCAGCGACACCATTTAAGTTTAGGAGGCGATCAACGATCGCTAAACGCTTTTAAAACGGGCGCCCGCCGCCATACAATGTATGGCGGATGTTGACGCCCCGTGGAGGGGCCAGAGATGGCCCCTTTGTTCCGATCGCGGCGTTGCTGAATGCCTCGAGGTCGAGGCATTCAGCAACGTTTTTGGGTGCAGAAAGCGAAAACAGATCGCTTTCTGCACCCGTTTAATGACATGCCGGTCCTGGCACGTCAATTGTCGTAAAGCACATGCTTTTGCGTGTCGTGCCAGGACCGGCAATTGTCATCAAGGGGCTAAATTGATGATCATTAGCACCTGTTTGGTATAATCGTGTATATCATATACATAGATATACAGCTATAAGATCCTTGGCTTTGTGTATGGAGAATAACTGATGCTCTTATGAAGGCAAAAGGCTGTCACGCTAAATATTAATAGTTATTGTAGATGATGTAGCAGCAGAACCACTTGCCAAGGTTTCCTCTTCTTGGCTTAAACACGTAGAGTAGTTCACAAGGGGGTTAGTGGTTGCGCTCTCACGGATGTATATGAAAAAGAAAAAAGAAAGAAAAACACAATAGTGCAATATGTCTCAAAGTCTATACACTCTGAGGAAGCCTGCGCTAGGCGAAACGCATTTGTGTATTTTATATTAATCCTTTGATGGTTTTTATTGGTTTTTATTACCAAAAGTTTAAAATAAATACGTTTTTTTAAAAACTATTTTATCTTGCTCCTGGACCTTTTTTAATTTATAAGACAAAATACCTTGTCAGCCACCACTATATCCTTGGGTGGGATTTTACCACCTATGTGCTGAGGAGTGAGCAATTCTATCATTGCTCACCAAAAAGGAACTGTGGACACTCCAGACTGCTCCAAAGGCTGAGGCTAAAGAAATTTCAAGGCAAGGATTATACCGCCTAAATGCACGTCTTGGGGCTAACTGCAGAAGCCCATATTACATAGCGCTGCCAAAGAAATCTTTTAGGGCAAGGATTATATCGCCCAAGCGTATACTTTGGGGCTAACTTAAGAAGCCCCCACCAAATGTGAGTAGCCCTTTGTGGCCTTCATTTCCAACAAAAACAAGCTTTGAGACATATTGCACTATTGTGTTTTTCTTTCTTTTATATATTTCATATACATCCGTGAGAGCGCAGCCACTAACCCCCTTGTGAACTATTAACATATCCAATTTTGAAAAAAATCTTACTTGCCTAAAACTTTTGCAAAAAACTGTACTAATATATATATATATATATATATCGTATTTGCCCGAATACAGGCCTATATTCGGGGTCTAGCGCAGGAATGTATCGCCAGATGCCCGGGACATGCAGTTCCTGGCGCCGGGCAGGCAGCAGGCTTAGGATCCAGATCCCCTGCAGCGGTGCAGGGGATCTGCATCCTACTCTCCGATACGCTCAGACAGCCTCCCCTGCTGGCACTTCCCACAGGGAATCGTGCAGACGTTCACCGGCAGCAGCGATGCACGTAAACAGCTTCCGCTGCCGGCACATCTGCACGATGTGCTTTAAAGCACATCGTGCAGACGTGTCGGCAGTGGAGGTTGTTCACGCTCGCCGGTGAATGTCCTAGTAAAGTGTTTCTAAGGATGTCAAATAAATGCAACTATATCAAAAATACAAAAATTGGCCCAGTCTCCAATGCAGTCTCCCATGGGGAAAAATATGCCCTTGGCTCTCAAAGTGTTAAAATACAGAATCTTGTTACTTAATATACCTCCAATTGTTTTTCCACTGTTAAATGCTTCTTCAGGGAAAGCACCAACTATGTTTGATGACTTCATAACAAGTCTACTGATTCCTTTAAGTAATTGATTAATTACTTCAATTTATAGTAATTAGTTACGATCATTACATTGCATTGATTTTCTGGTATATGGATGAAAACATCATTCAGTTTATTAAATAACATTAAAATATAAAACTGTTAACACATAACATTACACAAAATTCTAAAACGTATAACTAAAATAATTCTTTATTCAACATCCTTCTAAAGTTAATTTACAACTAAAAATATTGCTATACAAAAAGAATAAGCATATGGCAATATAGCGTGACTGAATACCCAATATTTAGTCTCAGATAAGAGTTTTTTGAATGGTATTCGCTGGGTATGAACTGAATTCTTGCTATGTTTTGTGTACTTATTATTACTCATTATTATTCTAACAGCAACCCGGCAATGTGAATGTGTATCCCTTTTATCCTTTTAGTATACACATAGTATATAATATCACTGGGAAAAGAACAGTCTCCTTTAGCCAGCATTAAGTCTGTTCCAGAAGGAGAAGCCTTAAAAAGATTTGATTGTTCCTAACCCTTGAAAGTGGGCTACATTATAACAGCAAATCATTCTATTCTATACTGCATTTTCCATGTACAGATTTACTAATACATTTTCTCTCAAGAGACGTGAGTGAAGCCTGGGTGCATTCATCCTTGTATTGGTCTTAAAAGTTATGTGGAGTATATCATACCTTAATGGGATATTTATTGTATTAATTACTGAGGGGTAGGTATATGGTATATTTGTCCTATTGAGACAGGTCCAAAATGGTGGAAGCCCGTAGGGTGCCTACTACTGGCATATTTCCTTTTTGGCACCCAAATCTCTGTCCCCTACTTTTCTCCCCTGTTGTCCCTCCTTTCTAATAAAGCAAAATGTTTGGCAAATATGATTGTTTGACATTGTTCTGCAGACCTAAAGCTTATAAACAATATTATTTAGATAAACAGCTAGACTAGGCAACAAAAAAACTAAAAAAAAAAACAAGTAGTGGTTGCCTGATGTGCCACTTGATCTAGTCCTGTGCAAACTGATAGTTTTCCTAAATATCTAGGAGTGATTAAGGTCTGAGTCTTTTCAGCAAGAAAAATGTACAGATTAGATGGGGTTCTTATGTGACATAAAATTCTGTGTTTGTGTAGTGCAATCAGGGTTTCTTATTTTTTACAAGAATCCCTTTTTATGCTTATTTTTTTTCTGTGACTTTCTTATTTTCTTTTTTTTTTGCTTCAAGCTGAAATTAAGTACTGTACTGATAGACAGATTGACTGGTCTTCATCCATATTCAGCCTTTCATCTACGAATATTCATTGTGTAAATGCATCATGTTTCTTTTTGTGTCAGCAGATGTCTCACATTTTCTCCTATAGATGTCAGATGTTCTTTATCAATTGCCATAAACGTAAAATGCCTCAGTTTTTAGATGGTTTGAAATTTGATGGAGTTTAATTTTAAAGATCCATTGTGGGTAAAGTCTAAAAGTGGAGCAATTAGCTTGAGTATTCAATAGATTTCCCATGATTATTGCCAATTTTCTTTGGTCGCAGAATCATTTTTTATTATATAATATATATATATATAATATATATATATATTATTATATATACATACATATATGTATATATAATATATATATTATATATTTACATATATATATATATACATACATATATATATATATATATATATACATATATATATATTTATATATCTATATTATTATTATTATTATATGCTTTTTCCAAGGGGCATTGAGTTACATAAAAGACATTGATTATAAGGAGTATCTACTTTAGTCAAATCTTTTTATACTTTTTTTTATCCATTTAAAATTATTTCAGCTTAGTTTTCTTAAATTACTTCTCACTAAAATAAAACTGAATTCCCGCACAAAACTAAAAACAAATACATTCATAATATTTTGACAAATGTATTTATCCCGAACTACCAGCAACAGCTTTCGATAACACTACATTACCTCATTGATTAGTGTGCTGTCAGCGCTGTTCATCATGCTGATCATGTAGTAGTAGTAGTAGTATATACTTCATGGCCAGTCATGGCAAACATCTTCTCATACAAGGGTCACACAAGGAAGCTATAAAATGTAATACCAGCCTACATGAGACCCTTCAGCTAAAGTACACCAAAATGTGTATCTCAGTAGGTCAACATGAATTAGTTAAAACGATGTAGGTACATTCCAAAGGTCCATGGATAGCGCATAGCTAAAAATGGTGGCATCATAAGGATCTGGATGAACGCCTTTGTACTGAGGCATGGGACTGAGGTCAACCAAAGTCAACTACTGTGGTAGGTTTGAGATATATTTTAGTAAGAGTATTGTAATTTTCCATTTTTCTTTGTTCATCTTGTCACTGTGACTTATAGAGATCAGCGATATGCCGAGTATACTGAGTATAATATGTTCTGTCACTTTGTAATAACAACAATAACGGATTGTAATTGTAAATTCATAGCTCAGGAAATTAATATGATAACTTAATAAGCAAAATGCTCCGATCCATTCGCTTATAGCAATACTAACAATATCGTGCTTTAATTTGAGCATTTACTAGTTAGCACTAAATTCACTCAAAACATTTCATCTATCATTTGTCAATCTATGATTACCTCTTACGCTATTTTATTTGTTATATTGTAGATGACAGGACAGAAATATGTATCTCCCATAAAATATTTGGTCTTCTTAGTAAGCTTGCATTTCTTTGAATAACCAGCTGCACTAAATGATTCAATTTAGAGTCCATAATAGACACAAAGATAATTTGCGGTACCAGGAAATGCATAAATTGCAAAAAAAATGAGATTAAACTGCTCTGTACATTGTAGAGGCTGCTGATTTGACACACTTGAGAGAAATGTAGACTTTTAAGTCTGTTTCATAGGGTGTTCAAAGTTTGTTAAGCTCCTACTTTACAAAACAATTTTACCAAAGATGCTTCCGTTCAGCAGTTTATATGGTAGGACACTAATTATAACATTCAACTCTTCTCTAACCATATGCATACTAACACGGATAAGTGCAGAAACTGAGTGCTTTAGTACATTTTTAAAGTCTTGAATTGTCAGTGGATTTGGAGCTCAGTGCTTTATGGCACATTATGTCTGCAGTAGCACAGAGGAGGGAAAATATATTGGATCTACTCTTGTAGTAGTCAAAATCACGGCGTGGAACAGAACAGCGCAACGCTATAAAATGATTTGAAAGTAACAAATGACGTGACGGGGAAAAGGGGAACTACCCTTTTTCATAAGAAAAATGTACCAGGCTCAACAGTTCTATTGCAATGCATGAAGACCTATAATGTAATTGCAAGTCATGGATTTGAACGCTGTACGATTAATCACAAAGGTCATGTTTTAGCCCAGATTTACCAGCTGGGGTGCAACTAAATGGAAAAATAAACGGGGGACAATAAGGGAATTCTTCCTATCGTAACCCACTGAATAAGTGGAGGAAATGTTTGAAAAAGACTGAGTCTATTTTGCAGGATGTATTTCTGTATTATCTTGATAGTTATAAAATTGTTCAAAATTAAACCAAATTAAAAAAAAAATAACTTAATTACAACAATTATACATTTTAAAGACAATATGGGTCTCTTCTTCAGGCTTGAGACCTAAGTAGCCTTAAAAACTTGCAATCGAATGCAATTCAGTTAGCTGATCTTATTTTATTTGGGTAATGAAGAAAGCATATTCTTCCGCGAGGAAATACGGTATATGAGCAGCGTTATTGATGCACAGCCTGACAACAGAGGATTGTCAGTGTCTCCTCGGAATTAAAGGTGACCCTAGGCACTGATTCAGATATGTGCCTGACGTGGCTCTATGTGACTGATATGTTATTACATATTCGAGAAACTGGTACTCTTACGTCAAATTGTTTTATGAATAATGTTAAGTGCAAACTTTTATATCAAAAGGCAGTCTTATGACAACAAGTAAAATAACTACTCTATCAGAAGAGATGTGTTAATGGATCATAGGACTTTTTGTAGTACTATATACTATATGCTTTACCCCAGATTAGGGACTATAACAGCAATCAATCTGCTTGAGAGAACACATATCAAAACTGGCTTTTAATTAAGTTTAAGTAACATAGAGGCATACTTTATATTTATCAAATCTGAGTTTGCATTTATTACCCTTTGTTCTACTGAAATAAATACACTTAAAAATGAAAAAGGACAATTAAAGCAGAATCTAAAAACATTTGTCAATTACAAAACAATCTGTCTATTTGCTTAAATAGGCTCGAATGTAGTCTCATAAAGATTATCTTTAGACCATGTGAAAATGGCGTACCAGGGTACCAGGGCAGGGGTCAGTCAGCCCCGGTGCCACTCTTCAGGGGCAGCACACTGGCACACAGAAGTCCCAAGTCTCCACAACGGTATCTTCCATTTGAGATATACATTTTATTTTGCTTTTTGAGTATTTTGTTGTGTTTATTTGTATTTATTAACTATTTTATTTATATTAACACACTGTCCATTGAGTTATTTGTTTGCTATAGGGTTTTATATTTTCGAAGGGGTTATTCTTTCCAGGACAAGCAACTCTATTTCCTGTTTTTCTAATTGGGATCCTAATTAATCCTCCTCTCGGTTGGTACTTTGCACTAATTGATGGGTGGTTCACTGGTGTTTTACTGTATAGTTACTATTAACGTATACTTGACAATGTGTTTATAAAAATATATTGTATCTGTAGATTTATTTGTTACAGATATAAAATTCAGCTAAATGCTTGTCAAGGTGATTATCAGAGCTAAGTCAGTACCATCTGTCACTAGAGTTTTTTGTTGGTCATAGAGTTGGGCAGCCATATTCATTTTAATAAAGTCCCTAGTGAACTCACCTTCTCCTGAGGAATCAAATGTTTTCTGTAATGAGCTGTTGCGTATCATAAATAGACAACTTGCTATTTTTACTATGTTCTTCATAGCAATCAAGTGAATGTTAACTACAGTGAAACTGTTGTTGATTGAAGAGTTGCACATTTTAAGCCAATTCAGTAAAGCTGTCATGAGCAAAGCCAAGGTTAAAACATGGAACCCTTGCTTACCCAAAAGACTTAGGTTTATAACTGACGTTTCTATTAGCAATAAACGTATTATACCCATTGTATGCAATAGAATATAGCTATGTTTTCCTATTCACTTTAAACATTAATTGGTAAGACCAGCAACAGATACATATTTTGGGAGGTTCATCTGGTTACTGCATTAGCTAATGTCTGCTCGTGTATTCATTATTTAACACTGGCCACAAATATCTATCAAGAAGTTTGTTTTTGCTGTTGAATGCATTGAGAAATTAATAAGTGAGTTTGTGACAGTCATCTAAATTAAAGTACTAATGCTATCAGACACATCAATGCATCAAGCTGTGTTTGCATTTTAATTGATAGAATAAGTTTTAAGTTTTTTTACCAACACGTTTGGGAATTATTTACAATGTAACCATCCCAATTAAAAATCTAATTGCTAAATAATGTGCTTAATTCATTCACCCATCGAAACCTTAAATGGTTTAAACTGTGGTTGAACATACATGATTTTGAAACCCAGCACCCTGACTAAGGCCAAAATAGCAGAAAAAAATATCACTACAATTCCAAAAAATGATAATCTCTTAGTCATTCTGAACATAACACTATTTGTATTTCAGGGCTGAAATGAACCACCCTTATTGTACTTTGGTGGAACTATGTATGGGGAAATCATAGCTTTTGTATTAAGAAAAATAAAGAGAAATTCCGAAAATGGTTCAATCTTCAAAGGGTAATTGATTTATATTTTTATTTAGTAAGAAAAAAACCTGTTTCGGTATATAAAGCAAAGCATTTATATTACTTTATTTAAAAATTTTAATCTCAAATTGTCTTTATGCAGACATTTTATTCCCATATAAAATGTAATTAATAGATTTGATGGTCATATTTTCTGTATTTGTGAGTAATTTGCCCATAAGGATTGTTTTGCATATTTTGTTACATTTGGGTATAACATAGTAGTATTACTATTTATCTCAAGTAACTATATATTTAAAAAATCATTATTCTTATTCTCAGTTTGGTACCCTAAATATTCTGTTTTACTTTAGAAGGTCTGCCAGTTCATACAAATTATAGAGGCATTTAAATGGTGGGGTACTTTCTCTGTAATCTTAATTTCGTTGAGAACGTCTTGAGTCTTTAAAGGTTTACCGTAAATTCTTGTTGAGGTGAGGAATACTGATGTCACTTATTCTGGAACAGCGAAGGGATACGCAGAAAGTATAAATATAAAAAGTGTCGATCCAGAAACAGATAAGACACAGGAGACCACGGGACAGCATTTCACCAGCAGTGGTGCTCCATCATAGAAAACATGTTTTCACTGTTCTGGTACTGTCAGTATTCCCCACCTGAGGAAAACGTATGTCTAAATAATTCTGAGTAGCTTCTGATTTTATTTATTGTTTAATATGGTGCCATCATATTCCATAGCGCTGTAGACAGGACATATCAAGCCGTATATAACATAACAGCCAAGTGGTTTCTCTCCCACTGATGTGGGTGTTCCACTCCCTCCCGCTCCCGCAACATGTGTGCCCAATCCCGCCCACTCCCGCCACATTTGTGGCCAATCACGCCCACCTCCTTACCTGAACTGCAGATTTCCCGCGCAGTCCCGCAAGGCTGCCCTGGAGTTGCTCCCTCACAGCGTCTCTTCTCTTGCTCCACCCAGGAACAAGGCAGAATCATGGGAAGTGATGTCACATCACGTGACTCTGCTTTGTTCCTGGGCGGAGCAAGAGAAGAGACACTGTAAGGGAGCAGCGCGAATGTAGCCTTGCGGGACTGCACAGGATTACAGGGACCCGTAGGTACTATGTATGACCGCCCACTCCCGCACGCAACACCAGCAAGACCGCCCGTGCCCACAAGTTTTATGGAATTGTCTGCTTTATAACTGTTATAGTTCATGAATATTAGTGTCTTATATATTAGAGGCTTGTTTTGCTTTACCGGTATTTTTTATTTTCCTCACTATAAGAATATACAGTATATATTTACACTTACTGACATTGTGATATGTACAATAATACAGTATAAAACTATATATATATATAATATTATATTATATAATATATATATATATATATATATATATATATATATGTGTGTGTGTGTGTGCAAATAATATTTTGGGGTACCTATTACCTTTTTATTTCACAGCAATAAATAAGTACACATTACTGAGAACTATCACTGCTAAAGGTACCGATAACACTTTAAAACTAACAAAGTTTTTGGAGAGACTTGAAGTTTATTTCCTTGGAAGTTCCAGTGACAATTTTATGGAACTTACAAAAAAAAAAAGTTTCTGCAGGGAAAAATAAACATGAATTAAGAAGAGAACCCACTGCTTTAGGAGTTGTAAAATGAATTAGCTGAGGGCTAGAAGATCTACAGAGTCTGTAATAAAAATTAAAAAATAAAACTGGTTCTCTTTGGCATCTGGATACCAATGCATAAATTTGTTATGATGCCCAAAACACACATAACATAAATGATTTTTTTATTAAGTCTTCAATTTTTATAGTATCTTTAAATATCTATTATTTTATCTTTTCATATAAAATAAGTACATAAAGGGCATACGAGGGTTCTAGTATACAGCTTGAAGCTTAAGGCAAAATAATAACGTCAGGCAGCCTTTCTAGAATTTTAAGCAGGTAAAAGGAAAGAAGGTGACATTAAAAATACTGATACAAAAACTAAACAATTTAACACTACAAGCATTTTTTTTACAGTTTGTTGCTCTGAAATGAATTGCCATTTTATAAAAACACAGCGTAATATGTTTGTTAATCAATGATGCTGGCACTGTGAAAATCACAGTAATGGTTATATTATATGAAGAAGCTGGATTTTACAGCTCATATAAAGATTATTGTGGGGAACATATGAATCATGGACTGCGATTTAGCTTGTTCTCCCCCATGCATTCACTATATCATGAAAATGCCTTTAAGGCTGCAGAAGAACATATGGAACAGTTTTTCCAAGAATCATTTTTATTATGCCCTGAAAGGTAGGATTTGGGTACTGATGATGCTTTTAGGAAGACACCAGCTCAGATATCAACCACTATTCAAGGTAAACTGCCATTATTGCTGCTTAATTGTAATATTAGATTTTCCGAACGTAGCCATAGATAAATATCTTTGCACATTACAGGTTACATACTAGTTACAATGGCAAGCAAAATATATTTACAGACATCTATATGTTAAACGCTACATTCAGGGATGGGCTGGCTCGGGGGGCAGTTACCTCAATGGGCTGGCCCAAAATTGTTTACAAAGGGCCGGTCAAAACTGAACCAGGCCAGTCGAAGTGGACCAGTCTTTTGGACCAGCGTAGGGAGGCAACAATGCAGCAGGGTCACGTAACGTGATGTTATCTGACCCCACGGTAACAGCGAGGCTGCTCCATGTGTGAGCAGCCAGAAAACAAAGCTACGGGTGAGAGAGGCAAGAGAGCAAGCCAGAGAAATGGTAAGGGAATATGTATGTATGTATGACTTTATGTATGTTACAGTTAAAGTGTATGTGTAAGTGTGAGTGTGCGAGGATGGATGTGTAAGTGTGCATGAGCATGGATGTGTATGCGTGTGTGAGCATGAATGTATTTGTATACATGTGTGAGAGAGTGTATGTGTTAACATGGGTGAGTAAGTGTACCAGTGCATATGTGAGTTACTGGGGGGGGGCTTGATAGTTTTATAGCTACCAATTATGAAATTCCAGATGCTGCCATAAGAAGGTTTTCCAACAACATTTATTAGGATTAGGTTATTAAACCCTTCCTGACAGGGGGTTTAACCATTCAAGTGACCATAGCCTTATTGAAATTTTTACCATATCCTTGTTTAATTGTGATTCTTCTTGTCCATGTTTAATGCAACTACACAACTTACAGTATATTACATACGAACAGAAAACCAATAGCCATTTTAATGCACCTTACTTATAGATATGCCCCTTTGCCCCAGATATGCCACTCTGCCCCCAGATATGCCACTCTGATCCAGCAGATATGTCACTCTGCCCCTCTAGATATGCTGCCACTCTGCCCCCCGAGATAGCTGCCACTCTGCCCCCGAGATATGCTGCCACTCTGCCTCCCCGAGATATGCTGCCACTCTGCCTCCGAGACATGCTCCACTCGCCCCTCCCCCGAGATACGCTGCCACTCTGCCCTCCCGAGATATGCTGCCACCTTGCCCTCCCGAGATATGCTGCCATTCTTCCCCCTCCAGAAAAACTGCCACTCTGCCCCCCCAAGATATGCTGCTACTCTGCCCTCCCCCCAGATATGCTGCCACTCTGCTCCCTAGATATGCCGGCACGTCTGCACGATGTGCTTTAACAATCTCCCAAGTACTGGCAGGGGAGGCTGTCTCAGCGCATCGCGTAGACGTCTACGGCTGCCGTAGAGTAAGATGCCAGTCCCCTGCAGTGCTGCAGGAGATCTGGATCCTAAACCAGCTGCCTGCTCGGCGCCCGGAACTGCATGTCCCAGGAGTTGGGCGATACGAATAGCGCATCCCTGCGCTAAACCCCGAATATAGGCCGCACCTCCACTTAAGTGGGGAAAAAAGTGCGGCCTATATTCGGGCAAATACGGTATATGGCAAATATAAGAAATTATTGATTTTACTTTCAACGTTTCAATTTTTTTACCTTTAGTGTGCTGGGTATTTAAGATTATTAGTAAGCAAGGTATCAATGAAATATACGCAAAAAAATTATAATTTTGGTTCGGACACATTACATTAAAATTACAGATTCTGTAGCGCTGAGTTAGTAAAATATTTTAAAATCACACACAATAACAAACTGGTACAAAAGGAGTAGAGGGCCCTGCTCTTGCGAGATCTAGTCAGATTCTCAACACAGAGTAATTTCCTATAAGCATTTGGACATGCAACCATTTTGCCATAAATTTCCACCAAAATGTGCTTTAAAATTAATTGTCTGTACTTTTTTCACAAATCCTTGTGTGTTCCTTAGGGTTTCTTCATGTTTAGTTCAGCTGCAGCCCCAAAACATGTTCACCTGCATCTCCAGATTACAGAAACATCCCATAAGGGTAGTTTTGGCATCACTACTAAGCGGGTGATGCCAAAACTGGGAAGCGCAATATTAATAATGATACAAATGTTGCTGGGGACACACACACAGTAAAATTTAAATAACTGGCCACTCACTGATAATCATCAATATGTTCCAGTTTCCAGGTTTCAAAACAGATGTCGCATAAACCACCGAACTTTAAAAAGTAGATAAAAAAAGACAATAGTTTGAAGCTATGTGAGTACAACACCAAACATTAACTGGTTTCGGCTAAGCTGCACCATTTCTAAGGTGATAATTATGGTAGTAAAACATAACTAGTATATATATTCATGATAAACATATGAATTACAAATATATATACAACACAGACCAGTTAATTACTCTGTTTTGACCAGCAGAATTGTTTTCATTGGCTAAAGCTCCCAATTCAAAAAACCTCCCTCTTAAGCAAGGTGTTAAGCCTGTCTTTACCTTGCTGCTACATAGGAACTATTTCCAGACCAAAGAATATTAAGGACGTTGGTGGGCCATGGCCAGCTCTGTGATATTGTACTGTATAGCCGTGGCATTCATTTTTTCTTTGTCCGTACCAATTATTATCTCTACATTGCGAATAGCAGACCAATGTTCTGTAATTCTCTCTCTCAATGGTGTCTGGGTGCTGGCAATAAACATTTCAGAACAGGGACAAACCAACATATATATTACAAAATGTTTCTTTAACCACACTGCAGGAATGTCTTTAGGTCTTAAATTACTGTAGACATGCTTGTTCCTCAGATTAGGCAAGCGCTTTATAAGCCGCGCTTGGTTTGTTGGAAACATTTCGTTTAGTCAATGTGGGTTCTTGTTTCAAAAGGTGCCAACGCTTATTTAATGCTTATTGTTTTACCCGACATAGGAAAATAAGTTGCCCATTTTTCACTTTGTGCTTTTGGCAAGCCTTGAGAAAGGAGCGGAGGTGGTCCGAAACGTTGGCTGTGCTGGTTGAAATAAATTAGTGCTTAATGCACTTTACTGCAAAGACCCGTGAGTGCCCATTTTTTCTTTCTTTGTTACATTAGCAATATATATAGTCATATATACTATATACACACACACATATATATAATATATATATATATACGACACACACAATATATGATATATATATATATATATATATTATATATATATATATATATTGTATCCAGGATTTGTGCTAGTGATGCATGCATGTTTCCTGGTGGTTATAATACATGTATTTATTATAAATGCACCATATGATAATCTGTTTTAAAGAGAAGTAGAACATTTATAATAAAAAACAAATCTCCAAATTTTTGTTTGCCATGATTTCTGATTATAGAGGTCAGTCTTATCCACCGCAGGGTAAAGTCAGAAATCTCTGTGCCTGGGGCAAAAGAAAATTCTGCACTGGGAATAACTGATGATCCACATGTAGCAAAAAGAACAGTTTTGATTCCAGGATGGCAAACAAGTTATTTATGAATCACTTCTTAAAAAATAATGAAACCCAAAAGCAACCCCAAAGGAAAACAAAATAGCCAGTAGATGCAAACATCAGAACTTGTATAAAAGCAAGAAAAATCATAAAAGCCAAAGGAATGCAAAAACAAGAAGAAAAGGAAAAAAATATCATAAAAACACTATAACCATCCCCATCAAAAACATATCTTCTGGTTTGATGTGAGCAGCAATAGTCTGTTTGATTATATGCTTTCTGGCTTTTTTGAGCTTTTTACAAACATGTTCATAGCACTTTAAATTTATCTCAATTGTTTTCTTAGTTGTTGTTTGAATATTATCTCCTACATGATCTTGTTCATATCTAAAAAATGAATTTAACTATACATGATCTTGAATGTCATTAAAATGCCAAAAAAAACAAACAAATATGACTACTACGGTGAGAAAATAAAACATGCTTACGTATAAAATATAGCATATAGTGTGACACCACTGATAAAATTATGAAATTACATATGGAATGCAGAGTACTACCAAATCAATTATACAGACTGTTAAAATATGTATCCACAATTTAATAATATTCTAAGACTGAATCGTTCTATACAATTTAGTCTTCTAGTACTTTGCAAAGTGTATTTATCAAAGAGCAGATGACTGGTATTGACTGATCTTATTAAACTCAAAATGTTATAAATTAGGATTTGTAATTGTTAGGCAATCCAGAAAAAAACCTCAGTTTACTAAATTTTAAATTTCCAAATTAGTAACTTAAAATATTTTTTTTCTGTTCAAAATCATTAGTTAATATTTTATTAAGTTGTTAATATTTTGAAAAAAGTGTTACTTCCTCTAGCCCTTTAAGTTCTAGGCCATATGGCACCCCAAGCTAGAATACAGTATTGTCTGACACACCCCCTTTAATTTCTTTTATTAATTTTAAAATGGGCTAAGACAGTTACAAATCAATATCTTTTCCATGTAAAACAGCCATCAGTTAATGAGTATTATTTATTCACACAAAGGAAACAATTTTAGCCTTTAAAGAAAAACACACACAACCGCTCGTTCATTCATATACACACTCTCACTCACACTCTCCCAACTCTTATTTGTCAGGGGCCTGGCTCTCTCGCCACTACTGTGGAGTCACATGACATTGCATTTACACGATCCTGCTGAGGACTTGCTTCTTGCATATTGTGCTAAACAGTATCTCTTATATTATGATGCAGTGTATTCAAACCACATTGAGTAGAATTTTCTACCAAAAAAAAATAAAATTGAATTGGCTTTCAGCTGCATTCAGTCATTTGATAAGTTGACATTTTGCTCTGAAATGAAACCGATTTACCAAAGCAGAAGATGACAGAGCCTGCCAATGAGATGGATAGTTAGCATGCTGAGAGTATAAAGGCATATAAAAAAAACACAAAGTGGAAGTGATATACTGTTCTACTCTCATCACTTCATTATATGTGAATCAGAATTTAACTTATTCCAATCTGAAGAAGTCTAGATTAAACACTGGAACGCCATGTTGTATTTTCTACAAAAAAAACTACAGCATAACATCCATCACGAAGGGTGGTCGCACCAAATATTCTGTTCAATCACTTTGCATTTTGTTAAATGATAAAAATAAACAATTCACATGCCTATTCTTGAAAGATTTCTTACTTTACATCATTTTTTCACACCTGCCTAAAGCTTTTGCACAGTACTGTATTTCATTTCTGACCAAAAGGCAAAAAGTCCAGATGGTTAATTTTCCATTCGTAACTACCAAGTGTTCTACATACAAATTTCCAATAAAACATACATTTGTGATAAATAATAAAAATATATCAATGATATAGGAGTGTGTTGACATTTCCTTCTTATCTCATTCTTACAAACATAGCGGATAATTGTAAAGAAACCAAACCTTCAAATAGTTTGAATGGATCATTCTTCTACTAAAAACAAAACTGGCATCCAGCAAGGGCCCTATTATATACAATGCCACTGGTACATTTGTTAATGAGCTTCTGGGGTGGCGACCACTTATTTATGAGTGCAGTATTTGGCACCAATCGCCTCCTGTGCATTTACCATATATTGGGGATTGGGAAGTTGATCTATCAGCATCATGTCCACATCTGTTTTTCTGATACACATATCTGGAAAATTCCCTTTTAGTGGAGTGGCTTAGCGAAGAGGCTGGGCTAGCCACACATGAGGTTGCAGAGCTAAATCGAAACAGTCTCTTAATTGGGTGGGGAATGGGATTGAAGTAGGCAGGAAGAGGCCAACAGACTGCAGGTTAAGCCAGATAGTTCCCAGGTCTAGTATTTTATATTTTGTTTTGCAAAGGCTCAATTCATGTTTATCCAGGTCTGGCATGTGAGGACAAGAAATATAATTTTTAGAATTGTCCCGTCATCCACAAGCATGATTGTATACTTACTCTGTTCCATATGTGGGTTGTAAGCATCCCAATTTATTGGAAAATGCTTAATTGTGTTTCTAGGTGCTAACAGTTATCAGTTGCTAGTGTTGGATTAGAAACAGATATCTAAAACCAGAAATATCTACCTTGTAATATAAATCATTTCACTTTGTTTAAAGTATTGATTGTTTAAGTTTTGATATATGCTGGGCAAGAATAAATACAAATTTTAATAGAAATATAAGGTCACTTACCCAGTAATTGAATGATTAAATAATCAATATGTTATACATAATACAATTTATGCGAAACGAGAATGTACTAAGAAGGCGTTCATGGTATCTGACATTTAATATGATAAAAGTATTACTAAGAATCAAGAACACCAACTCTAGCAAACTAAAGACATGACATTATAACAACTTATTTTAAAGGCTTTTGGAACAGAATTCTTGATTTGAATTTCCTTTTACAAAATACTTTTTTGATCAAAATGCTTTTGTACAGTCAGACATAAGAACCCGTTAGAGATTTAAGAAAACTTAAATGACCCCAAGTACAGTATTCTTTTGGGGGAATGAAAAAGAGGGCTCACTAATATAGTTTCTTTTTTAATGTATTTCTACAATAATTAATGAATATATATATAATATATATATATATATATATAAATATATATATATATATATATACACACACACAGTAGTCAACTTAATATACAGGTAATTTGGTACAAAATTGCAAAAAGTTTTTGCACCCATAACTGCATTCTTTCAGGTACCGTACAGCAACACTTCTTAATCACATTATTCCACAGCAGATATCCTCTATTATAGCATTAACTGAATGAAGATATGCCTGATGTCTTAATTTGAAATTTCCCTATTTGTATACATTGGGGTCTATTTTGTCAAATTGAATTAAGGTGACAATAGATTTGAGCTTCTCATCCCAACTTAACCAAAACTGCATAACATGTCTGTTCACAAAGGTCAACTGTCAAGTCAATCACAGTCCAAATGAACTCAACTGCCAACTTGCAGTGTGTTGTATACAGTAAAAAATGGTTATCATATTGAGGTCAAGTTGATAAAGTAAGCTGTTGATATTATCAACACTTCTCCCTGGGAGGAGGCAAGCTGACTTCCTTGGACTCAATAGAGCTGATGAAATTGACAACATATTTGTATTTTGCATATCATTCTGTATGATTCCGCTGAAACATATTTAATGTAAGTACATTTTAATGTTTGAAGTTTCTCTATAAACATATTTTGAAATGTTTTGGCATAAATACAGTTACCTCCACTAATATTGGCACCCTTGGTAAATAGGAGAAAAAAAGCCTAAGAAAATGTGTCTTTATTGTTTATCCTTTTTAATATTTTCTTCAAAATATACACAAAAATACTCCGCCCTCATGGATATCAAACAATTGCAAGCACAGCAATTGGCACCCCCAAGAATGCATATGAGAAAAAGATATTCCCCATTGATAATTTGCCTTTTTTAGTATACCTGGGTGATTAGGAACTGGAAATTGTTAAACCATAACTTGGTGTCAGAACGTCTCCAAAACTACAATCTGATGTCACCTTCATCACCACAAGTTGTTTAGAGAGGTTTCCGGAAACAATCTACACTCTTCTCCAAAAACAAACTCAACAGTCTTAAGTTTGCCAGACACTACTGGAGCTCCAAATGAGATCGGGTTCTATGGTCAGATAAAACCAAAATAGAGCTTTTTCTGGCAATAAACATCAGAGGTAGGTTTTGGGGCATACAGATAGGTAACCATATGAAAACGTACCTCATGCCAGAGAACCTGGACATTTTGTTAGGATATATGAAATTTCAAACATCAACCGATATCAAATGACAGCCTCTGCAAGAAAGCTTAAAATGGGCCATTGTTGGATCTTCCAGCAGGACAGTGATTCAAAATCAACACAAAAATGGTTTACTGAACACAAAATCAAGGTCTTACCGTGAACATCCCAGTCTCCAGAACCCCACCAGCGTCAACCTTGAAATTTGAAGAATTTAGATTTCTGTATGGATTCTGTATGGAGGAATGGTCTCAGACCCCTACCCATGTATTCTCCAACCTCATAGTCTTATATTGGCAAAGAAGGGTAGCAGAGTATTGACTAAATGTTGACAATAATTGTGGCACACATATATTTAACATTTTTTTTTAAAAAAATGATAAACCTGTGTGGTGTTTTGTGAAGCAAATATCAAAGGGTTAAACAATAAAGACAATTTCTCACGTCATTCTTATGATGCACCATAAGTTGCAAAAATAATATTCCATTAGTTAGGTTCTGTCTAAGCATAGGCTAGTTGACTATAATGTGAATATTTAATTAAGCATAGAGAGCACTTATTGATTACATTTCATACAGACAATTATTTGGCATCCTCTCATCTCACAGACAACTGACTTTATTACCCCATCTGAGATGTCCCCGTAATTGCCCCAGAGGCCTGATGCATGGCACCTTTTAACACAACTTTAAAATAATATTATATTAATTTACGTTCGTTAACATATCAGGTGCAGTATTGACACTAATAATTACCAATAGTACGCATCTTACAACGTGGTAAACATATTTTTTTCACAAATATATACAGATACTCACTTTTCCAGCCTCGGTTCCTGTAGTCACCTAGTGTCATTTCAAACTTTCTACCATAATTATTTTTACTTACAGAACTGTCAAAGTATTCTATTTGGCTTCAAGGCAGTTATTTACTGAATTTGCCTAGAAAATTGTGTCTGGGTTTTCAAAGGAAAAAAAGTCCATTTACTTTGATACATCTGTGCTGTGTTTGCTTTGTAATGATAAACAGAGGAATATAAATCAAGTTAAGTTTTATGACAGTGCAAAAGTTTTAATTTAACCTAGTGTGAGCGAAAAAAAAAAGAAACAACAAGCTCATTCTCTAGCAAATACATCATTTTTTTAAATAAATATATAGATTTGGCTTATTATGTGTTTGGGACGTTTGTCCTGGGAAAAAGGGTCAATGGCAATCCTTGTATATTGATATCATATTTTATACTTATCTTTCTGCATTATTTGTTTATGACATTGCTACCCTCATAACTGCTCCAGAAGTCAAATCAATAATATATTCCATATTATATTTCACCAAAGTACCTTGGTCAGAAATGATGTATGGAAAGAAGTGGCTTTTTGACATATCTCTTAGGTCATTGATACAATGAAAATCAATTATACTCCAGTGGCAAAATATTTTACCACCAAAGTCATTTTTTTATATGTATCATGGTACACAAGGGGAATATAAAAACAATTTATTGTTCTTGTTTAAATAGAACGTTACAAACCAATGAAGAAAAGTGGTGTAAGAGGACTACATTTCAAACCTAGGTGGCTAGAGAGAGTTGACATCAAACACAGTTAAGGATCATCCATATCATTAATTTAGTGCAAATATCTATAGTCTTGCAGCAGTGACCTGAATTATTCTCCAAGTGCCCCTTCCATGTTACCATTGTTAGAGCCGAGCGCTGCGATACAACCTTAGATTCCAGCACTCTGTCTTTTAATGAAGAATGGCACTGGGCAAAAATTAACTATGGAGGCTATGCTGACTAGTCATAGTCCTCCATAGTATTGAGGGGCTGGTTGGGGAGATCAGTAATCTCCCTTTTAACTGTTCCACTGAACAGTGGTGCTACAGGGAGCCCGATCGCCCAAGTGGGGTTGCCTTCTCATGTCTACACCACAATAAACCAACGCTGAAATGTACATGATGCATGTTCATAGAATATGAGAGATTAAAAGTTAAATGCATGTGTCTGGGTTTTTGTGAAGTGATAAAATCATTGCAAACTGATATTCTGTTTTTCATTTAACAACCGTAATGTAAAAACTGTGGCAACTAAATACAGACACCAACATATCACTGTCCTGCCAATTACTTGTCTACGGTTTAAGTTATCAACAACAAAGGACATATGAGAAGTGTGAAAACTGAGCCTGCTTTTTTTCAAATTAGATTCTAAGAAATATACAGCTCAGAATGGGCTTGAACACACAATAGCTTTTACAGTTCTGTAGTTGCATTCTCTTTTTTCTTTTAATCCTCCTCCTCATCATCATCATCATCATCATCATCATCATCATCATCATAATTTACTTTTATAACACCACCAATTCACACACAAACATTATGATAAACATAGATTAACGCAGTGACCAAAGCTGAGACCAACGCATGAAGGAAAGACTTGTCTACATGTATTGTGCACCTGGATTACCGGTGCAAGACATACACTTTCACTTGTCAAGTTATAACGATTAGCATACTTCGTAACTGTTCTCAGTGCTGTCTTTTTGCAGAGTGCCCCAATTAATAATTTATCCAGTCTAAGGAATCTGTGGTTATATGAGATGCAGGATTAGTTTAGGGATATTTATTATAGCGGGAGTTTGTAGAAAAACTGAGCATTTTAACTGAGGTTTTATCATATTCTGTATTTAACATAGACGTAAACTTGAACATTCTCATGTTGATTTGAATTAACCAGGTCCTGTTCAGATAAGAATTTTCTTTTCTTTGACAAAATCTTTGCCATAAGAAAGATTAACTCACAAATTTCAATGGAATATATGGAATACTGTATATAAGGCATATCATAACATAACATTGTAGGTGTCCAAATCAGGACACCTTTGTTGGGGGCAAGGAGAGAAAGCAGTGCAGAGCCGGGCCAAGATTGAAGGCAGGGCAAGGGCGGGGGGGGGGGTATTGGTTGGCGAGAACACCTCCCCAACTGACTCATAAACCCTACTGCACGCAAAAATGGGGCAGCTGGGAGGTATTTTGATCACCCTATTGGGAGGAATTTCAGAGATCCACTTTGACCCTAAACCTTAGATCCCCTAAATGACAAAACATTAATTGTAATTTTTAGCATGTTAAAGAAATACACCTTGACAGATATGTAATTTTATTTAGCTTTAATTACATAACAAGTGAAGCAGCCAGTCACTACCAACAAGGCATTCTCAGTAAGCACGACCACAGGAAATCTCAGGAGAGTGAGCTCAGTAGCTTGCTGCCAGTGAGTATACTGCCTGTGTACACTCATAATCATGGAAACTAATGACATCTGACGAATCCACCCAGACATTTGCATGGGAAAAAAGATAACACTCTATGCTATGATATGCACATAGATTAAATTACTGGATAGCATATATCTAGATCCCTTGCATGATAATTATTTTAATATAGAGTACATTATAACAATTCCATAATAAATATTGAGTAAAAGAAACGTAAAAAAGTCCAATGACATTCCCACCTGTTTTGGGATCAACAGAGAAATACGGCTGTCCTTGAAGAATACTGTAAACAACTCTGGCGCTGTTTCCATACGTAGGGTCATCACTATCTGTGGCCGTCACCTGAATAACAGAAGTACCTGTGTGATCACAAGAAATAAAATGATATATACATTACATACATATACACATACATTAGTATATGGATTTAGGCCTAATACTAGATCTAGGGTGGTCACAATTTCCAAAAATGTTACTTTCCTTTTTTTTAAAAAAAAAAAAATATTGCATTTATTACATTACTTCTCATGGTATGACAAGGCAATCAAAGTACGGAATAATTTTAAAGTTAGCATGCAAAGAGTAGGCATTTTTTTTACCAGTCAATCAAAACCTTGAAAATAAGCTGCTCACTCCAATGCTATAAATGCCAAGCTGAGTAAAGACAGGTTTGTAACATGTTTCTGCAACATTTAATGTAGTTGGTTTCAGCCAATCACTGATGCTCATTGTGAAGGAGATGAACACTTCGTGTGACAAAGATATTCGTCTACTTTTTAGTATATATATTACCATCACTGCCCAGCATTGGGGAGCTCCACATTAACATCACTAAACATGTCTATTTATGTCACCTAGAAAAGTGTGCATAAATTGGTCAATTTTATCAAAATAAGCACTTTTCTTAAGCATAGTTGCCAGTGGCACCAATGATTTGATTGGGAGCTATTGTGATGTGCGTGATAAGGATGACACTTATTCATGGATTATCCACATAATTCATAAAACAAAAATCCATATTTTGCCCCTATGACCAGGAAATGATGATGCCAACTATGCTGATTACTTGTATAAATTCATGATTTGCTTAAACTAATCTAATTAGTTTTATCTAGCCAGTATCTATTAATTATCTATATGTACCATCTGTTTGTTTGTCTAGCTCCTTAGCTAGAAACATACAATTTGACTGATAGGAACTATTCGGCTCATCTAGTCTGGTTATTTTTTTTTCTTGCTGTAAATTGTAATCATTCTTTGGTCTTGTTTTATATTTGGGATATGTTTATGCATATCCTATGTATGTTTAAACTCCCTCACTGTATTAACATGTACCACTTGTGCTCAGAAGCTGTACCGCTTATATACCAACGTAAAAAAGGCTGTGAAGGTGCCAAGTCTTTTTGCAGATAGGGTAGATATTTCTTGTGGAACAAGCAAAATGTGTTTTGGATGTAAAATTCCCAAGGTAGAATAAAGACTTGGAAGTGATTTTTTTCTGAAGACTTAAAGGTAAGCAGGCAATACAATAAATTATTGGGGAAAATAGCTGGGTGCTGGGAAAAGCTGCACATACTGAGATGCAGCAGTGAGAAGGAGGCCTCGCGCTACCAGCACTGGACCTCAGTAAGGTGATGGGGAGAAAGGGGGTCGACGGTAAGAAAAACGAGAGATAAAGAGAAATATAGAGGGGAGATATTATGAGGAGAAAGAAAGGGGAGAGATGGAGAGAAGGGGGTTTAATCAGAAAGGGATGAAAGAAATCAATATGAACAATCTGTAGGGCAGGTCTACAAAGCCAGTGTTATGTATGGGACATACAAGAGCTGCGCAAGAGCTGCCACTGCCTGTTAACATATCTAACTAATCTAACAAATGCTATTCTTTGTGCTTTTTACCATACAGATGCTGCTCTGAGCACCAATCTGCTCACAAATTCCTTGAGGGATACTGTCCTTTTATATGGAATAGGGATGAAACATCATACCAGCAATAAACATCTAGTTCATGAAATGTGTGCTTATTTTCAGTTTGTTTATCGACATTCTTGCATGTAAAGTGTTAATACTAATACCAATAAAAAAAATTATAAAGAAAATTAGCTAACTAAGCAAATACAACTTTTAAATGTAATTATATTGGAATGTTTTACAGATTGAAGTGGCGTCAATACAAAAACGTGGACAAGGCTTTAATACAGGATATGGAGTTTTCCTAAAAAGATGTGTTTTGTATGACTAATTTTCTATGGTTGCACACAAGGGCAAAGAAAGTTGGAATCAGCCACTGGTAATTTAGGTAATATGACTGACATTACAGAACAGTCTTCAAGGACTTCTGATGATTCCCGATTCAGTTATTATACAACTGTATTATCATACTTTATTTATAATAATACTAATAATAATCAGCATGATTGCCCATACCATACAGAGATGGCAGTTATTTTCTAAATGTGTTGTTGAGAAAATGGCAAAATTTAACAGCCCAACACTGAAATGGCTGTTTTTTTTCCTAGCTTTCTTTCTCTTTGTGTGTTTCCATTAAGAGGGTTACCAGGTTAGTAAGGGACAAACGGAGAGTAACCTTTTCATTTACAGAATTTGATCTCTGTGATTATGACCTTCACCTGCAGACTTTTCAAAAGTCTTTTCAGTTTGTAATCCATTTACAAAGCCCCTCATTCACTGAACTCTGGTTGACGGTATTTGGGAATTTGTATGTTTTCTGTAACGTGATCCCATGTGAATATTGATCTTTTGTTAACAAGGCCTACAGCCTTGATCAGTGAAGGCTATGTTGGTTAACTAAAAGCTCAGAAAGTCAATATCTTTTTTTCCCTAGCTGTGTCATATACAATTTCTTAGGCTGAATGCTCAAGAAAACATATCACATTTCACTGGTGTAGTGTGTTGTGGGTGTTTAATTAATTTGATAAGTTTACAACTAATTCCTTTACTAATAGAATCATGTCTGCACGTGAAAATATCTGCAAAAAACCTTTTATATGGATTGAGAGTATGAGAGTCTGATAAACGTAGAAATTCAGAACATAGGTTCTTCTGCATTTGGATTATTTATCTTGTCCCACCTAATATACTGTATTGGCCCAATTATAGACCACACTTTCTTCCCCCACTTTAAGTTTAAGTGGTGGTGCAGCCTATAATCGGGGTTTAGCACAGCAATTTGTATAGCCTGACGCCCAGGACATGCAGGTGCTTTTTAAAATATTTTTCATTTAGCCCAGCTGCAGGCAAGCAGCAGGGTCAGAATCCAGATCCCCCACAGTGGTGCAGGTGACCTGGGTCCTCCTCTCTGGCAGCCGGTGGGTGTCTGCACGATGCAGAAACCCCCCACTGCTGGCACTTCTGCCGGGGCTTCTATAACGGAGCTCCGGCGTGACCTGATCTTCCGGTGCTTCATCATAGAAGTACCAGCCAGCAGCAGCGGAGGTTGTCTGAGAGCATCGCACAGATGTTCACCGCCTGCCAGCGAAGAGGTTTCCCTACAGCGCTGCAGGTGACCTGTATCCTCCTCTCTGGCAGCCGGTGAACATCCCGAGCAGCAGCAGAGGTCTACACGCATCGCACAGACCTCCTACGGCTGGGGGGGGCAGAGTGGCATATCTAGGGGCAGAGTGACAAATCTGGGGGCAGAGTGGCATATCTAGGGGGCAGATTGACATATCTAGGGGGCAGATTGACATATCTAGGGGGCAGATTGACATATCTAGGGGGCAGAGTGACATATCTGGGAGCAGAGTGGCGTATCTATAAGTAAGGTGGATTATGAATTAAGGGAAGGGACCTTAAAATGGCTACTGGCTTTCCAAATTTCTGTTTGCATATAACATATGCTGACTAACTGCATAATAGATACCAACAATGTTAAGATAGATGTATTCCTGTTTATTAGGTACAATACTGTTTTACCATTCCACTAATGTGTAATGTTCTTTAAAAATAATTTATTCTTTAAAATAGCACCAAACTATAAGGGGTGTGCCTTATAACCGGGTGTGGCTTATAATCGGGCCAATATGGTATATCTCTCTGTAAATTTGACCAATATATAGAAATACCCTATGGGAGGGATAGAGTTAATTTTGTACCCCCTGCTCAATTACATGTCTCGTGGAAGGGGGGTTAAAATATGCATGTATGTTTGGATGGCATAGATGCCATATATGCCGAAGCCTCTGTCCCTTGTCTGTTTGGTTAGTTAACATGCCAAAAAGCCAGGTAGGCATTGATCAGGGCCGCTCTTAGTGGCAAAAGAGGAAGGCAGCTGCCTGGTGTGCCTGGACCATGGGGCACTAGCCCTCACCCCATAAAATGATAATGTCCAGAGGTTTATCTGGTGCAACGGAAGACTGCATACAGATCTCTGCCTTGATTTACATTATATATGTATATAAAAGACATTGCTATTTGGTTCGAGTACTGGACCTGGAATGGACCCAATTCATGTGCCTGTTCCCTTTAATCAATTCAAGTTCTGTGGGATCAAGGGGATAAAGAGTAAATAAATTCCATCTAACAGCTTTCCTTTTCCTCTACCTCTAAAAGCGGAAGAAGAATAAGCGTGAAGACATTGAGAAGGTAGGGACAGAGTGTGAGAGTTAGAAAAAGTGTTACAGAGCATCACAGAGTGTGAAAAGTGACGACAAATGGGAAAGTGACAGCAAACTTCATTTCCGAACAAAAAAAAGCCCTTCAAATGTGATGTAATGCAAAAGGGCATGAAATGAATGGACCAAAAGTGAAACAAAAAGAATTGTCCAAATCGTTTATGGTCCACGTGCACAAGTCTAGTGCCTGTTTTTTTATAATTTGTCAAACCATGCCATAATGTCACCAAGTACCTCAAAAAAATCAAAGACGTTAGGATATGAACATTTATCCTGCAATAGATGTCTACTGTAGCAGTCTAGTTATGCTAAACATATTATGTAGTATCCACCGGCTGAACATGCCTTGCATAGTGGAGGAAGTAATCTCTTTTATTATATTTATAAGCAAATTTTTGTTCATTCTCAAGAGATATTCTTTAAAAAAAAAAAATGTTTTTGTAGAACATGACTTTTATGCAATGTATCTGTTTATGTCTGTACCCTTTGCAGTTGTACAATATGTAAAGAATCAGACACGACAAGTTTTTCATTGCTTATTTTATATGCAACATCAACATGTCCCGGTGAAACAAAATGAAAGGCTGCATTCCTACAAGATACTTTTGCGATTGTCAAATTATATAGCGAGAGAAAAAAATAAAGTAGTATCAAACCTCGTTTATATCATTCCACCTTTCAAATAAATATGTTAATTTTATTCATCAAAGCAGCTACTGAATTTATACTAAGTCTGGAATAGCTTTTGGTTTCATCGTTCATAATGGAAACATACTATGCATCTCAATCAATGCATTTAAGCCTTTTGAAAGTAAATGGCAGGGCACACATAATATTTCCAGAACAGTATACAAGACTAAAGTCTATTTGAAAAATATAATTATGTATCTATGAACCAAATATAATTTTAATTCTACAACATCAATTCCCATACATATATATATATATATGTAAAAATGACTTACCGATATCAGACATTTCTGGAACATTGACTATGTAAGGTCCATCGGGAAATTCAGGTGCATTGTCATTGATATCTTGTACCTTAATAATAAACTCCGACTCTGGCTCTAGGGGCTTATTTGTTCTTCTGTCAATTGCTTGCGCATGTAGAACATAATGCGTTTTTTGTTCTCGATCCAGACTTTTGGTTGCATGGATGTCTCCTGTTGTGTCATCAATAAGAAATATAGTCCCAGCTCCTTCCCCAGTTAATATGTACTTTACTGATCCATCACCTTTGTCTGAATTCGAATGTAACTGTAAGATAAAGAAGAGAAATATATGAGCATTATCTTCTACTTACTGAAATGCCTTTGGAAATAAATGGATGGATTGTATGGCATATGATATTTTATTTGTAAAATAAGCAGTATCTCAGAAAAATTAAAATGTCAAAAAAAAATGCTACTGTGAGCCATGGATGAATCACCATTCTTGGAAAAATAGTTTGTTGAAGTACCCCGCCTGAATAATCATTGACCTGGAACTTCCTATTGATTGCAATAACAATATACTGTAGACATGTAGGATGGAACAGGATGGTAGTGGTCATGTTTCAAAAGTATATTATGTTGATCAACAATAGTGTATACATTTTGAATACAACTGCTGCCAGAAGGTTTAATAACATTCTGGTTAGTAGAGGATGTATAGGAATTAAATTTATGTAATATTTAATATTATATATTACGCTGTTCAGCAAAAATAATCATATAGTTAACCAACATATTTTCCATTTTTTCCAATTCTAGAGCTTTTTAAATTAACAATAACAAAAAAAAGGAAATAGGATCAAGTTACATATACATAATTGGGCAAAACAGATTACATTTACATGTTGTTTAGTTACATGTGTTAGGCTACAAAGGAATGTTTTGAGCTAGACAACGGCTCCTACGCAAGACATCACAAGATACTCTTTTTTTTATTTATTCAGTTGTGGGGAAAGATTGTTGGATATCATTAAGCAAGGAGGTTAAAAGAGAGAAAAGTCTCTAAATGCTCTACCAAAGTGCATGTTCACCTGGATTGTGTGCTTAAATCGACAAGATTTTAAGCTTGGGCCAGACCACCAAGCATGGAAGCAACTTTCCTTCGCCCCTTCCAACATAGGCTTCTTGGACGCATAACAGGAGTAAAATATCACCTCATTGGTCTATATAAGTAACACATGCACATTATTCCCAGTGGTTTCCCATATACCCTCCTCTTCTCCTACCACATTTGAAGCTAGATCAAGGGAATTTTAATCTGTCTATGAATATTTATATTTGTATAACTTAGTCTGTCCGTTCTATTCGTACGAAATATGAAACTAACGAATATAACGAGAAATGTTTGTATATTATTGTATATTTTTGTAATTTTCTAAAATAAAAATTTATATAAAAAAAGATTGGAAGCTAGGTCAAGATCCCATTTACCTATATAAGGTATGTAAGGGGTCATATGGGGTCCTGGGAGACTACGTAGCTAACTAGCTATAGATCTGGCAATAAATTCCTTCCAATTACGTTTTAGAAATAAAAAAATGCAGACAGAGGTTAGGAACAAGTTTATCTGTAGGTGAAAAACTGTAACTAAATCAAGAGAAAAGTATCATTGATAGCAAATAGTTTTTTGCAAAGAAGGTCGTTATACGGGTATTATTTGACCATCTTGAAGCTTATCTTTTTATCTCACTAACCCCAGAGTTCAATATTACATAAATGAGCTGGTGAGCTGGTGAAATACTAGTGAAAAATTGCTTATTTCTACAAAATTAGGTCAGTATGGAAGGGTCTGTATATAATTTTCTTTTCTCAGTGAGCTTATCTCAAATTGCCAAGGCTGTGGGTGTGTAAAATTGGTCATGAGAAATGTGGGATTACTAGGGTCCATCAATCCATTTTTCAAGATTTCTATATCTCTTATCTCTATGTGGCACATGACTTTACATGAAAATGATGTATTATAATAAATCGTCATTTTAGGTAGCCCTAGATTTTATGGAACTTTTTAATATCTGAAAAAGCATTTCCATTTATCATTCAGGAAGGCATTTTCTGATCTAGTGATTTTCACTTTAATAGATCTTTTTAAATATCATGTGCATACTTTAAAGTAGTATTATATAGCTTTTTTAGTATCAAACAGTGCAGAAGCAAGGGTGTTGTTAGATTCATGTGAGATCGGTGGAAACTTTATTCATGTTTAGCTTGTGCATATCCTTTATACCCCCACAGATATTATATGTCCCATAAAATTGACTATACACAATGCACAAATCCCATACACTCATTAAAGACCAAACGCACACTGATTTCATATGACTAATAAACGTGTTATGCTTGCAACATGGGCATTCTCTGTTTGATGTATTCAGTTTAGTCTATCCATCATTTTTAATGTTATGCCCTTCAGGCACCGACCTTTCCATAATTGTCAGCTACCACCACTACTGTTCCTAAGTTTTTTTCTGGGAATATAATTAAACTACGACTTGGTTTTCTATAAATGATGGAAGCCATGCAAACACTTTTGATGGTTGCATTTGGAAAGCTGTTGAGAATTAGGATTTTGGTACAGACAGATATTTTTAGTAGAAAAATGTCACGTATTATGGGGTTTGTGGGCAAAAAGCAAAGTTAGAAAAGTAGCCTTATCATCATACTAACCAATGGAAATGCCTGAACAGCAGTAATTTTATTTTTGGGTTTGGTAATAAGATAACCCTCCATGTAATAATATTTTTAGCTGGAATTAGTAATAATAGTCATAAAGGACCCTAAACATTGCCTTGGATTATTACTTTCAGAAAAGTACATTGTATGTGTTCCTAAAACTTAGCAGAAAAATGCTAACATGTTGGATTCTATTTAAAGACTATATTCCAACAGTTACAATATAGCATTTCCAAAAATGATGTCCCAGGAAACAACCAAGTCATTAAGCAAATTTTATACCTTGTCTACAACCATAATTTTGCACGACATTTAATAGCAGGAAATAGCATCTGTGAATGATTAGCTGCTTTATATCCATAAAGTTAACTTGGTTGTTCATTTTCATAATTCGGTACTAACTGTTAGCGTCTTCATTCATATTTTATTATCCTGTTTTATTTTGCACTAAGCAATACTGATTTATTTTAGGATCATCATAGGTCAAGTTTACACGCTTTAAGTACATGCATTAGGTGTAGTCTGCTTCTGCAGTATCCTTGTAGACCAAACCAGAATATTCTTGAACTCATGAAACATTCTTCACTCGGTAGCGCTCTCGGAATATGCACAAATGTCTATCTGAATAATTCAATAGCTATTTGTCAAGGTTGTCTCATGAGCCTGCATTTTGGTGTTTATCTTCCATATTCTTAAACAAGGTATTTTGAAACTGTATGCCAGTGAATAACAATATCCAAGCTTCCCGTGAAACCGTAACAGAAATGAAATATATCTTTACAATGCATATTCACTCTGGGCATCCTTGTTAGAGCACATAGATATCATTTCTGCAGGGGTGTCCACCTCTAGTTTATAAATATATTTACAAGGTAGCTGAATAATAGATAGAATTATAACAGGTATCCCAAGGTAAATCCACACATTAAGGGTTAGGAATATTTTAAAGAAATATTATTAAGAAATATGATATTTCATATCCCATAGACTGCAGACTCAGGATGCAGAGTTCCTTTCCCCCAGACCCTCTTTAATCCCTTGATGCTCCTCTTTTCTAGTAACTTGAAAAGTGTGTCTGGTGCATGTGTATAACACTATTATATTGCCTAAAGACATTATATATGTAGGTGACTTACTCAGATGTCAGCAAGTGTGTCTGGTTATGTGTGCCTGTCTGAGTGTGTGTGTCTGGGTACATGCATGTGTCTGAGTTTGTGTGTATGCTTGGATTTTTGTGTGTATCTAGGTATGCAAGCATGCTTTTTTAGGTATGTTAGCATGTGTGTCTTGGTATGTGCATCAGTCTTGGTTTGCCTGTCTGTTTGGGTATGTCTGTGTCTATCTGGATTTGTGTGTGGATATGTTTGTATGTGTGCCTGTGTGTCTGTCTGTCTGTATTTTGTGTGTCTGTCTGTATTTTGTGTGTGTATGTGTTTGTGTGTGTCTGGGTTTGTGTGTAATTTTGGTGAAAAAGGAACAGCACTTCACGCTTGACATCATTTGTTAACAATAATGGAAACCTAAACCACATATAGCGTATCAATCTAATTATATAATTACACCCAGTTCATTTGATTAGATTTAATTTGTATATCTGTTGAATCACCTAGTTTTGACTTTATGTCATCTGCTTCCAAAACGTTTGAAGGTAAACTTCCTATGAGAGCTCATGTTAGATAAATAATTTCAGAAGAGGTGAGGCTAGACCAGAGAAGGAAGAGATGCGGCCAGCCATGGATGTGTAAGATTAGCTGTTAGGAGGCATAACAGGACAGGGAGTAGATAGAGTTAAACCAACCTCCACCTCTGCCCTGCAAGGGTCATCTAATATGCCTTATTAGTTAAGTTATACTTACAGTTGACACAATCAAACCTCTTTGTTCCTCCTTGCAGAGCTATGAAAACTAGCATATTATGGAACTTTTGATTGAAGAAGCTTTAGCAGGACATATGGCAGAAATACTATAACTTTAGCTGTTCCAGTGTACTGAAGCCACGTACACAAGAGTTATTATAAATAAGGGGGATGGAATATACATAGGAGAATGACTGAGTATGATGGGATACATGGCCTAATACGAACTAAAAAAAAGCTATATTTTAGCTACATCAGATACTCAGTTCAGTGAAAAAGTATATTAAAACTATTGTTTGAGTTCCACACAATTAGATATCTGTAAAACAGTTTTCTGTTCAGCCTTGAACCATTGAGTGCTTGTTTCAAAAGGTTTTACGGGATGACATTTTTGCTTGCAACCACAAATAAAAATACATTATTGCAGGGTATAAACTGCAGTTGCAAGATTTAGTTAGGCAATAACCATGACACTGTGTTAAGGTGTACAACTGCAGGTAAAACATGAGCATTTAAGCTTCATGCTTCTAATTCTTGTGTGTCTTCAAACTATTTGAAATTGTGGAAAGGTTTTACCCACATTAACGTAAGCAGATACTAGGAATATAATTATTTATTTCAGATCTATTTAAAATTCCTTTATTTTTTATTTACTGAACTTACACCTACACCTGTATGGTGTGGTATAAATATATCCACTCCATAAATTGAAGATTTATAATATAAAAATGTATCTAATTGAAGCCTTTCAATCCCTACCTCTTGATTCCCAAATAGTCATTCTTCAGCACTCAGGAGAGAAAAAAACTCAATTTTGGAGGAACTCTGGGGAACCATGGCTTCAAGAATTGCCCTTCTTTCTGGGCACTAATAGATTTATGTCAGTCTAGGGTGTTGGGATTTTTTGTTAAATTGACAATGTCATTAAGAGATCATTACTCAATGGCTATATACATCCTGATTAGCTGTAAGGGAGCAATGATATATATAAAGCCTTTTCTAATAATAATAAATAGCATCAATATGGCTGTAAGTCAATGCTCTTCAGACCTTCAACCAGGAATATACTATTTTGATACAGTAGAGTTGGAGTAAACCACCTTAATATCCCCATCAGAATACTAACACTATGCAAATTTTCCATTATCTGCTTATACTAATCTCTATGACTAAAGTCCAGTATGCACATACGTTTGAAAGCAAGAAAAAAGTAACAACCTTAAAAGTCAACAGTTTAAACAACACACTAATGACATGATTTCAAATGAATTACAAATATGCCCTTGGGTCCAAAAATATGCTAACACAACTTTTCAATACTCAAATTTTACTTAGATATCAGTTGCATTTGTAATGTTCAGCTTCAGCATTCCCTTAGAGACACACTATAATTAAATGACTATAAACATATTAGACAACGACCATTTAAACACAAAGCATTGCTTGGTTAGCAGGTTTAATTTAGTTATATGAAAACATGGCATATATTTTAAAGAACCATTCACCCAGTTCAATGACCCATCTAGTTTGTACACTTTGGAAAATACATATATTATTACACAGCGGTGAGCAATTCATCAGTCAAGTAATATGCTTATTGTTCAACTTCAGGTCGTGAACATCTATCTTGGATACAAATATTAGTTATAAAAATATAGACTTTGATGGCAGATAAGAACCGTTTGACCCATCTAGTCGGCCTGCTTTTTCCTGATGGTCAAACCTTTCTCAGTCCTTGGTCTGACACATACATGACCCTGCTACTCTCCTGATATTACCCCACAATTGGCAGGCCCAAAATACTCATAACATAGCTAATTTCTTACATTGAAGCAGAGTCACTTTACTAAACACACATAGACTCCCCTAAACTTTACAGTCCATTTTTGGGTAACATTAATAAGGATTCCTGTGCTGTGGGGGATGCTAGCCTAAAAGTCTCCTCAATATCATCTGATCAGGGTCCCAGTGTTCAACTGTGACCCTGTTAAAGTGCCATCTATATCCTGATGAATATCACAATAAATATTTTTTCCTAATTACCGTATGTGTGGACACTGCTTTTGAACTGTTTTCAAACCTAATCAGAATAAAATGCATTACTTGCGGAGAGACCTCTCTGCTGAAAAAATAAAAAAATCTTTAGAAGTTGATCAGAAAGCCTCTGGTCTCAGAGAAGTAAAGAGCTGTACAACACAAAATGAAGCAGTCTGGCAAAAAGTGGAATAATTAGATTCCCTGATGATCTGTATTAGAGCCAAAGAACTGCTGAGAATGCAGTCTTGAAAAGCTCTTATTTGTTTATTTGGTTTTCATTATCTTCAAAATAAGTCAGAGCTTTGAAAGACTGCAAGTTACTGAGTCGCAGCAAATCTTTCTCAATCCCGAGCCACATCTTCACAGTATGAAGAAGCAAATATGATGTCTTGATGCTGAATATTTTCAGAAAGTGTTCGCATCTAACCAATTATCTTGATGCTGTACAGTAGTTTGACCTTGTAGCCTGTTATCACTGCATGTATATTTTGATTGTATATTTTTGCTACACTTTACTAAACCTAACAAAATAAAAAAATATCAGAAGGACATTTTAAAGGTGACAATATAGTGGTATTTTCTGTTTGCTTTACACAGCAGCTTCCATCTTTTTTTTTACCTCATGCTAAACTACTGGTGTCACTTGCTATACTGAGGTGGTAGTAATACTGGTAAAACAATCTCCCCATTTATGACTACCAGAACCAAATGGTTCTAGTCATTCATGTCCTTCATTAAAATCAGGTCAAATGTCTATTTTCTTAATTGTATTGTTACTACTGTTTTTGTTAGGACTGTAACGGAAATAGAGGTATCGTTAACCACAATATCCTGTCTTGTCTTTTATGAAAATAGGGTGCTCACTAAAATGGGGTGCTCAGTAAGTCGGATCTGTCTCCTGCAGCCTAGTCTGATGCACAACAGCCCTATAAACCACGATGACCTCCCTTTCTTTTCCTCTGAATTTTTTCATTTAACTTTTACAGTGTGGCGGAAAAGTCCCTGAACATATTATAGCTGTCCCAGAAGTCAAAAATCAAATTGAAAAGCCCTTCACTGCCCATGAGTCCAGAAGTATCAAAAATGCAATAGTGTATGGGAGCAGCTAGGCTTTTAAATGTTATCTTAAACATTGGAGAGTTAATATTACCGGTACATGATAATATATTGTGTGTGTGTGTGTGTGTATGTATATATATATATATATATATATATATAATCTTGATTTCGGCTTCCAATCATATTTTCCATGGTTTGGTATGTTATCTTGAACTTCCTAAGTGTGTACCCAAGCATTTTCAAGATTACAGTACCTGTAGCATATACAGTATGAGTTCATTGGTCTGAGTTATGGTGATAGAAGCGATGACTATGAGGCATCTATTGGCATTTTCTAGCATTCTATATATATTCTATATACAGGCAAGGCGGAGAGAAGTTAGTCAGCTGGTAGAACTACAGAAAGGGTGTGATAGTTATGACAATAAAAGTGTAACTGTGTTCTACAAGAATGAAAGGTAATATAACAACAGGGTACTTAGCTTTTTAACCCTCTTTTCATTCATCGGAACACATATGTGGTAGCTTCCCCAAGGACTCTTTCTTCAAAAAGCCCCTTATAACAGATATATGGAAACAACAGAACAAATTCTGGGTATACAGCTTTAAAAGTACTCTGTAAAAAGAATAAAAACCACAAATGGTGCAATAGCATTTAAAAGGTTTAAAACAGCCCCCACTAGTTGTGACACACTCACAAGATTGTAGTAGGTACTGCGCCTTTAAGATAGTCTGTATCTTAGGAATCCTGGAGGTTTGCTGGAACTTTTAAAACCAGTTTTAAAAACCGGTCATCTGCTGGATACAAACGAATGGCAGGCAGGGTATCTTCCAAAAGCTCTTTATTTAAAATAGCCCATTAAAAATGCTTAATGCTTTAAGAAACTAAGTCCAACGCGTTTCTTCATATGGGACTAGTTATAATGCATCCAGAAACATAAGCTAACAAAATATAAACTAAAAACCCTTGCCCGCCCTCTCCTTAAATCATCTAATCTGTTTTTCTATTGGTCCAAAATCTTCACACCTGCTTTGTTTCAATTAGATGAACACAAATTTTTCTTGTTTCCAGGTGATAACCCTTTGCGTTCCAAAATGTGTTCTAAGGCTGTGTCCATTATTTCTGAATGCCGTCTTTTTTTATATACGTTTTTTATTGCAAAGTCCAGTTCAAATAGTTAATTATTTTCACAATACTACAATCTAAAATAACGTAGAAAGAAATAATAATATACATCCTTATAATGCATATACATGTTATTTATAGCTTTTGCAAATATCTAAATACAGAAATTTAACTAAATTACCTAACCATCCCTGGATATTTTAGGGTTAACCACTATTGGTTCTTGACATAGAAAACTAATTGCTTCATTCAGAAGTAAGTATCTACACTGTTACAATGTATACCAGGTTTGTATATAGATGTTACATGTTAATATAGTCCTATATTTAATAGTTAATAGTGAGTTACCAGTAAACAAATTAGTGTGAGTGAAAGTGTAAATAAAGTGATGTGTACAACTATATTAATATTATGTGTGTGAGTTATGTTGTGATTACCATTGATGAGTGAATATATAATATTATATATATTATAAATTAATATAATATATATGCTAATGTATGTACTATTTATAAATAAAAAATGTGAATAAGTATGTATACTTGTGTTAAGTACATGCCTAACTCCATCTAAAACAATAGAGACTGCTAAACAAAGGCTCACAGCACTGGCCACAAGACTAAGGAGATAAACAAAAGAAGCAGAGGCCGAAAAAGATAAATGTTCTCCAAAGGACCATCCAAGATGAACTCCCAATTGCAGTGCAATAACACAGTAACACCACCAGCAGTAGAAACAGTACCTAAGAAGCAGTACATAACACCAACACAAAGTGGCTGCAGGACCTGAGATTGGACCACAGCCACCTCCCAGAACAGGAACCAGTCACCATCACAGTAGCAGTCATCCAACAGCGTGTCAATAACACGAAGAGTTGGACAGCACCAGATATGGTCCACACCTACTGGCTGAAGAAACTGACAGAGGTACATCAACACCTAGCAACACAAATGAATCTGCTAGCAACAGGCTCCCACCATGCTGGCTAACACAAGAAAGAATAGTGCTGATCATGAAAGAACCTGGTAAGGGCACAACATAGTTACATATTTATATAGTTGAAAAAAGTTCAACCCTTCTACCTAACCTTCCTACTCTTGATCCAAAAGAAGGCAAAAAAACCCTAATTAAGCTACTTTGAATTCTGCCTTCTTGACTCCAAAAGACAATCGGATTTCTCCTATAACAATATCCAGATGCCTTTTGAAGGCATCTAATGTATTTGATAACACCACCTCCCTTGGCAGTGAATTCCATACCTTTATTGTCCTGTAAAGATTCCTTTCCTCTGTTGTCTATGAAATCTCCGCTCTTCCAGTCTCAGAGGGTGACCTCTTGTTCTTTGTACATTTCTGTTAATGAACAGGTCACTGAAGAGCTCTTTATATTGGCCCTGCATATATTTGCATAATGTTATCATATCCCCTTTAAGACGCCGTTTTTCCAGTGTATCAATTTTAACGTTTTTAGTCTCTCTTCATAATTAGTATCTCACAGTCCCCTTATTAATTTTGTAGCCCTCCTTTGCACTTTTTCTAGTTCCATAATGTCCTTTTTAAGGACCGGTGCCCAGATTTGTACTGCATATTCAAGGTGATGACTTACCATTGACCTGTAAAGAGGCAAGATGATATCCTCCTCCTATGAATACCACTTTTTATGCATGCCAAAACCTTGTTGGCCCTTGCAGCTGCTTGCTGGCATTGTGCACTGTTGTCAAGTCTATTGCCTATCCTTCTCATTGGTAGTTTTCCCCAAGGATATTCCATTTATAGTATATGTTGCATTTTTATTATTTTTACCATAATGCATAACTTTGCATTTGTCTATGTTAAACCTCATCTGCCACTTGCACAACTTTTTTCAGAGAAAATACTCTGAAAAATACCCCTCGGCTTATATTCGAGGACATCTTATAATCAGACCTCAAATAGAGGTCTGACTACAGGACTAAACTCCAGAACCCCCGCTGCGCTGCAGGGGACCTGGATCCTGCTCTCTGGCAGCTGGTGAACGTCTGCGCGATCTGGGCACACAACCTCCGCTGCTGCCGGCACTTCCTCTAGGGTTTTTTATGACCGAGCGCCAGCATGACGTTCCAGTGCTCCGTCATAGAAGCCCCAGCGGAAGTGCCCTACAGAAGCAGAGGTTGTGTGCGAGCATCGTGCAGACATTCACCGGCTGTCAGAGAGGAGGATCCCCCGCAACGCTGCAGGGGACCTGTATCCTCTAGTGGAGGCAACCAGTTAATATGTCTGTGCGATGCGCGTAGACAACCTCCGCTGCTGCCACTGGGGCTTCTATGATGGAGCACATGACCTTCCGGTTCTCATTCATAGAAGCCCCCTGCGGAAGCAGGCGAATAGCAGCGAAGGTTGTCTACATGAATGGTGCAGACATTCACCGGCTGCCTCCACTAGACACCAGGGAGTCTGAAGCATGGTGGACAAGCCTTTAAGATGCACTGGTAAGTCTGTGGGGCAGAGTGGCATATAGGGGGTATAAAGCATTTCAGGGGTGCAGAGAGGCATGTCAGGGAGGCAAAGTGGCATATAGGAGGTATAAGATATATAGGGGCAGAGTGGCATTTAGGGAGTATAAGGCATATCTGGGAGGCAGAGCCGCATATAAGGAGGTATATGCATATCTGGGGGGCATCTTGGCATATAAGGGGTATAGGGTATATCTGGGGGCAGTTTGGCAAATAAACGGAAAAAAAGAATGTATTTTTCTCATAGTTTTTTAAATTTGAAAAAATAGTCTACATGTAAATTAGTGTTTACTAGTAAAACATTTCCCCATAGGGTAGTCTTATATTATTTTTCGGGGGTTACATTTAAGTATATAATAAATATTATTAATATAATTATATATACTAATACGTATATATATATATATAGCCCAAGACTATAAAAGTTTTGCTCTATTACGTATTTGTTTGAACTTGTTAAAGTTTGCTTGAAAAACCTTCTACCACTAGTAAATACAAGAGTACCATGAGGTCTGGCCATTCTGTATCCTTGTATCCTTGCACATTGTGGTAGAGCGAGAGATGCTGTGCCTCCATATAAGCCTTTTGCCATAGGAAGGGCCACACGTTTTGAAGTTGCTTGGAGGGCTCCTCTTTATCCTTCTCTTGTTTTTATTATTAATAATCAAATATACATATACATTATCCTATCACATTATCCCATCACTGCTGTTTAACCTTTAAAATTATGTTGTTTCAGTTTTTAGCATAGCTCCCAACTTGTACTCACTGCCAATCAATATGGCAGGGGGCAGAGGTTTGGAGGTATAGTGTCACTCAAGCTAGCAGCGCTACTAGTAAGAAGGGGAAGAATGTAGGAATTGATACACACAGCAAGCATGCACTAAATACATATCAGAAAGAAAGACAAAGAGTGAAGATAGGCAGAAACACAGTATCTGCAAAAGGTGTAAGTATTTAACTAAGCTAACTTTTTGAATGGCTGCATTATACGAGTAGATCCGTTCTGAATGGGAATTATGAATGCAGGTGATCCTCCAGAACATCATGTAACATGTAAGATCATTATGCCAGGTTTTCATAGAACAGGCAGTTGTTGCCAGAAGCTGAATGGGGTAGGATATAATGTGGAGATAAAAAAACAGATGGTCACCAAAACAGTGTATATATAGAATAAGCAGTTTGTTCGGGTTTTTTTATATCCAATTCTGGCAATTAAAATCAGGCACATAGGGTTGTTCTGGCTGTGTCTGCATCATTTTAACACAGGAACAGCAGGCAAGCAATACCAAAAAAACAAACATATGGACAACTTTTTTTAAATGGATAATGAAGTAATTTGTCTGCATGAAAGAAAAACGTGGAAAAGAGAAAGAGGGAAAGGCTTGCTGGCAACCATTAGAAACCATTGAAACATTTGCAGAGCAGACACAAGGTCATTAACCACCTGTCCACACCCTCCCAGAAAAAAAATACAATAAAAACAATCCAGATGGTGATTTTCATATATTTCATGAAAATGTAAATAAAATGTGAAATATCCATAACCACACAAAACAACTGTGTATTTTGAGTATAAAAACAAAGTTAACCAACCTGAACGTTTCATGCACAGCATTTCTGAAAAGAAGAAATCAAGATCATGGAGGCACATCATTACAGATAGTCTCTGTTTTCCATGTAACCGAGTGGTTTATTGGTCATCCGGATGTAATCATGCATATACTGTACTAGACTAGACATTTTAACTACTCGTATCAAGTCACACCAAACAATCCATTTTTTCAGGAGTTTCTCACATGAGCACCTAGACTAGAGGTGGTGACTCTTTACCCATTAGCATTAGAGTTAAAAACCCTAATTAGAAAAGTGACCACATGATGTTGACATAACTCTTCTGTCACATAGCTCAAAAGCACAAAACAGCGCAGGACAACTTTCTTCATATTGTTCAGATATCTGATAAAATGATCACAGAAACGTAAAAGCTTTGTTAAGTGTTTTATGCATCATTAATGCTGGGTGACCCATTGTTACATTGAGCTGAACCAGCTCAATGTCTGGCTGGTAATGGGTCCTCAGGAAGGGAAAAGTGTTTTCTTATGTGTCTCCAGAGGGAATGTGAGTTGTGCAAGGGCCCTGTTCAGCCCCAAATCACCTCCTCATGCCCTACCACCACTCACCTTCTATGGACAGACTGCGTATTTTAGTGACCACACCAGCAAGACCAGGTTTATACTGTACCAAAGTATTTCTAGTTACAACCAATTAAGGATAGGCTACCCAGAGCTCCATCTCTTATAAGGCAATTGGTTTTGTTAAAGGATGGGCATAGGGGCAGGGTTAGTCACACTTAAGGGGGTTAACCTCAGACAGCATATGGTCGGTATGGCTCCAACCATCCCCGTATACCATGAGAATAAAAGCAAAATATCACAAAAAGCTGCTATTCCAGAGTACTGGTCAGATTCATAAATACAAAACTCTTGGGAGCAAAGTGTGGCTTAAAGCACCTTATTTAAATATGCAATTAAAATGATAAAATTATATTGCATTAGACAAACTGTTGTAAGTGATTTCAGAAACATTTGCTGAGGATTAGCCATCTGTCTTCCCCTTAAAAGAACGCTGGTAGTATTTCTTGAGAAAGCAAAGCTCATTGCAAAGATTAAAACCAAAGTAATCCAATAAAACATTTTATATATATATATATATATATATATATATTTATATATATAAACAAGATTATGGATGTAGCTCATTACACCCGAAATACTGTAACATGTATTATTTAGTAAATACATTGAGTTAATGGATGCTGAACAGGCAGAAAACAATGGTCACAAAGTCCAATGTCTGAATGTAAGCCGAGAAAGCTAGTATACTGTCTTAAAAAAACGTCTTGGTAATCTATATATATTTTGTAGAATGGAAGTGTCAACAGCTCAGCTCAACAGTAGACCACACACACACTCACAGAGCAGAGCTGCTGAGGGCTGAAGTGCACAGCGTCTAAAAATCGACTGTGCTCTGTAGTATCACTCACTACAGGGTTCCAAACTACCTCAGGAATATGTGTATAAAAGGTGACTGAAGTCCAGTGATGTGTGGACCAAACTGAACAAGATGAAGATCACTATATGCAATGCCAAACATTGGCTGGGGTGGTGTAAAGCACCACAACTGTCTCCTGAGCAGTGGAAAGCTGTTATTTGGATTGATTAATTACACGTCATTCATTGGTATGGAGGAACTTAAGTGCCCTGCACAGAGCCCTGACCTTAACCCACCTGAATACCTTTGGGATGAACTGGAATCACTGGCGTAACTACAGGGGCAGCAGCGTTGAGCATGGATGTGTAATTGTATGTGTGAGCATGGATGTGTAAATGGGGTGAGATGGAGTGTGCGTTAGTGAGTATCAGTAACTGTGTGTAATTTGTGCTTGTTTATAAAAGTTTGTTTATATAATCTGTATGTTGGAGGGGCAAGAAGCAAAGAAGGCACAGGCAAGTTGTTTGGGGGCAATGATGGCACAGACCAGCTGTTGGAGTTTGGGGTCCCAGGGCAATTTTCCCACCAGGGCCCAGTGTTTTTTTCCTACTTTTTTGCTTCTTCTTGGAATATTTATTATTTTGACTAGAGTTAATAGTTTATTTTAATTCGATATTGCTAGAAAAGCCAGTTTTCCAGTACTTAATCTAAACTACGCAATTGATGGAAATTTGCAGCTGATGCTATTCGTTTTATTGGCTGTGTTGGGATCCACCAGTGCAATTAACTGAAACTTTGTTCAGGTGCGGAAAGAAATCCCAACAGTCATGTAATTCCCATAATAAAACAAAGGTAATCATGTACATTAATGAAACTATTAGTCAGGTGTCACACGGATAGTTGTTCTTCCTGATTGATGATCCATCTAATCCTGAGGAAGGAAAAAATAGAACACATTCTATCCTTTCTGCAACTTCGAAAATTATGATTAGCATAATATCTAAATGTATTCATACTTGTGAGTATTAAGTATATGTGTGAAGACATAGCTGTATATATACACATTTTTATCTTTACTGAAATATTTCAGCTGTGTATTTGATTTAATACTTGTCCCTGGGTATTCTATATGAAGCAATAAAATAAAGGAATAACTTCACACTAAAGCAAGAAAGCAAACAGAATGTTTTATTTATTAAACATACTCGGAGTGACAATGACATTTGTTTTCCGTATACCCTCCAACTCCATAGTCTTGGTTGTGTGGTATATTGGGTTTTTAAAAAGAATGAATTATTTGACTTATTATGTGATGGAATAACAAGGCTTCAGCAACCATTTACCTTAGAGCTAAAAATTATACCATATCTGCATGATTCATATCGGTTCTAAGTACTGGCATTATATGTGAAGAGTAAACATTACTACTATTAATTATACCCAGTGGCTGTAACACAATATGCGTGTTATGTCTCACATGGATTGGAAAATACCCTCTAACTCACCTCCCAAATGCTGTTCCAAATTAGGTAATGTAATACAATTTTAAGTAAATACAAATAATGTGAATGTCAAGGATTTTTTGCATTAAACAATTGTGGTCAGGCCTGGACTGGGTAGTTGGCAAGCTTGGCAAATGCCTGATGGGCTGGTGGTTAATGGCACCACCCAATTACCTTTAGTGCTGCTTGTCTGGCCTTCAATGTGAGGCATACTTCGGGACTTGCACCAAGCCTTTCCTTCTCCAAAGGAGTGGTTTTGCAAGGTCAGGGATAGCCCCAGATAGCATTACATCGATTGGGAAATTTAGGGGAACTGGGTGGGGAGTAGGCACGGCTTAACTAAACAACTTTCCCTGCCGTAGAGTAAGAGTAAGAGAAAAATGATGCAGAGACGCTGGAAAGAAGCTGTTTACTCAAGTATCATGTGTGTCCTCCATCTTGATAGACATGGCCACATGCTGCAAAAGTGTGAGACCAAGGCTAGCGACTGCATGCATTTAGCACTTGCATTATGTATTGGCCAGGACCAATTTTAATCCCCAGTCCAGCCCTGGTTGTAGCCAAATTATGTAGTGATTTTTCCTAAAGTGAAAACTGTATATGCATGATTAAGCCATACTGTGGATATATTTTGAGTAGCTCTTAAAATGTAAACACATATAGTATCACATGCAGGCGTGAGAATGCATTCCATAAAATGATATAAGCTTCTGTCTGCAAACATACATATTTTATTTGTAATCCTACAGTTAAATAATCATGCGCTGAACCATTACTATGCAGTTATTGACTTTTTTTAACAGAAAGTAAAGAAAACTATAATATATGACCGTTAGTTAATTGTACATTACAATCTGGTTATTGACTTTGCAGATAAAACTGTAATAAATAACCCGTAGTTACATATATATTCATGTACTGGAGCAATATAATTCAGCTATTGACTTTTACAACAGAACATAATCAAAACTGTAATTGCACACTAAGTCACACAAAAGTAAAACAAACAAAGCAACAAAAGAAAATATCTAGGGGCAAAATTAACAATTATAGATAATACATGGTTTAGTTAGCACTCTCTAAATGTTATCATGGTGTTCAGTTCAAAAGGAGATTACAAAAAAAACACATCCATTTGATAAGAAAATGTTTCAGACTGATCAGCCCCAAATCTCTCTTTTTTATACTCTTCTCTATCCTACTAATTGTTGGGCTCCATGCTTAGTTGTCTAAGCTCTTCTTCATCTGTTGGCTAGGTGGACCATTCAATGCCTTAATTCTCTGCATCTGACATTATATTGTGTCAATGTGATAAGTCCCCTTTTCTGTGTTACAAGTCATACCAGTGTAGCAGATGCTTCTTTGCGCACTGATGAACTTCTTTCTTTATCATTTTCTTTTTTTCAAATTGTCTTTGCTCCTTTTCCACTCCGGTATTCTCCACCTCAAATTCAGTGTTTCCTTGCTGTGTTCTCTGGTTAGTACTTTCATCAGCACTGTACATGAATATGAAAACTCCAGTTCATGTGCAATAACGCTAAGCCTACTTAACCTGCGTAGACTGTAGTCATATATCGGGAGCCGCGGCCTCAGCCTTCCCACCCTGAGATAAGGAGAGTGAGGGCTGAATGAGAACGAGAGCTGTGGGCAGAGCTGAGGGAAAAAGAAAGACTGTAAAAAGAGGGACAACTGTGAGAGAGCTAAGAAAGGAGGAAAGAGAGAGAGAGAGAGGGACAGCTTTGAGGACAGCTGAGGGAGAACTGTGAGAAGGAGTGCCCCCACCCCGGCGTCGGTGGGGGGGGGCGGCATTTTAAACTTCGTCCCAGGCGGCATTAAGTCTTGGGCCGGCCCTGCACATACCTTAGGTCTGGGCACCAGCTTAAAACATGTAATTCAGCAGCAAAATAGGAGCACAAAAGAAAATTACAAATTCATTTAATGATTATAGTTCAACAACCAAATATCACAGAAAATTAATTATACTGGTCTAAAAATTGGACTTCAGTTAATCTGGAACGCCTGCATATTGTGCTACTTGATTAAAACCCTGATATACGCTGTAGTACTTAGCTCACAGACTAAGGCTTTCTTAACAAGTTGAGGCAAAAAAAAGGATTTTCTTCACATATTTTTATCCTATAATGGAAAGCCACATTCACATTGTATTCGACATTTTGACTATTTTTTTTTAACAATAAACTCATGGATTGACGATTGGAGCTAGAAAACTGTTTTAATCCCTTGTTATTTCGGTTGAATGGTTCCAGCAAACATGTTGTAACTCACCTTATCATGCGGGTTATCAACAAGACTTGTCACAATATTTAGACAATCAATCTAAGCTGAAGCAACTATATTGAACTTTTCAGAATTTAATTTATGGATTTTGATTTATAGAGAGAGTTTTTATTTGTTATGTCAACTTGAATGTTTCGGAGGAGACAGTACTTAGATTGAGCATCGGTGTTACATAAATTGGTCTTATCTTAAGATAAAAAAAATGATTCTTAAACACTGTATATACAGACCAAGCAGAATCTGGGATTTATATTTTAAAACTAGAGACCATTAAGTATTGAAAAATCAAATACATTCATGTATTGGCTTTCTGTTACATTTTCACTGTAAATGAATAATATCGCTCCTATTCATATAAAGCTAATGCTACATCATTCTCAGAATTATCTACATTTGTTTAAATTCCCCTCAAAGTTAAACTCCTATAAAACACAACATGCTTAATTTTTGCAAACCAATGACTGGATTTTAATAATTCACCACAATACTCAAGCGTTTCTCAAATAAATGTATAAAATGTCCTAAACAATGAATGACAAAAACACTATATCCAAATACTAAAACATTCAAAAATAATGTTTGCTAAGAAGAGAATAATAATAATAATAATAATAATAATAAAAATATATATATATATAATATATATATATATATATATATATATATATATATATTATTTATATTATATTATATTATATAAAATAGGATCATACACAGTATAACAAAAAAAAAGAATCTGGAACAAGATGGGTTGTAATGGAAAAGAAAGTCATGGTGCAAAGAAATGTAAAACTCTAAGAAAGTAAGAATAAAAATAGGCACCGCAACCAAAAAAAGCAACTGCAAGTTGTAATATCTAAACTGTTGCACAATTAACCTTACTGCAGCTTTGATGAACTTTTTAAGACTATACGACTGAAAAGTAAATACTAAAAATCAAGACTGTTGCATTTAATTAGTTCAAAGTCATACAGTAATTGGAGCCAATGTACCTTGTTTTTCTATTGTGAACCATATTTGTTCATTAAAAAGTTGCTCTAGTTTATAACTCCTGAAAAGCTGAAGTGTGAATTCTGGGGAAAAAATGTAATAAGTATCACCTTTTTAAGATTTGAACTAAAAAGCCAGAAATAATAAAATCCCTTAATATGTTTTGGCAATTGCTTCTTGATAAGTAAAATTATATTTCTTTTTTTTTTTTTTCTACTTGGTAAATCAGAATTCCTCTACCTTAAATAATTCCCCTGGAGAATGCTTTAGCATAGTGACATTAAAGAAGCTCTTTTGATTTGTTATTGATGTAAGATACATTTTAAAGTCTACATTAAAAGCTTGACATTAAATTGTCTGCAAATGGGAAGTACATAAACTATACCCGCTATCCGGTTTCATTTATAAAAAAAAAAATCAATTTTGTTATGGACCTTAAGAATCCATAAGATGGATGGCATGGGTGAAACATTTCCTCTAATTGTGGCTTTTGTTTACGTTATGAGTTAAACCAACCCTATTTTTCTCATCCAGCTCAACAGCATATTTATTTTGGGCATATGCACATATATCTACCAACATTTCATTTTACAGGATATACAGACACAACGCATGCTTGGGTCTGCTGAAAATACATAAGTGCACAGTGATGTCATATGATGCGTGTGGCAGCATGACATCACAGCATGGTACACCCACAGGACACCTCTTTTGTGAATGACTACGAACACAGGCAGCTGTGAGCAATCCTGATTATCTGAATACTGCCTGCGGACCAGCAACTTTGTCATAACCACAGTTATCCGGACTGCATCAGCAAGTTCTAGACTACTGTCAGCTGTGTGAACCAAACAAAGCCAGTAAATAATTATATGGGATGAATGTACCGATGAACACTGACAAATTTTCTATACAAGCTAACTTTAGTTTTTGCAATATTAGGTGAACTTGCACTAATAGGGTCCCAACATCAAAAAGGTCATATGGGGTTCTCATCCATTTGGGAACAATGTAATGTTTTGGGGCTTACTGAACTGTCAGAGTGATATCAGTGATATCATAGGTGTGTGTCACTGAGGCAAAAATGGATATTGCCCTAAATAGTGTCATCTCCCATCCACGTTAAACACCTCTTAGTTTACTTTTGTAAATGTACATGCAAAATACATAGGCAATTACACTAAAGAAAGGGAGATAGTGAGCACTTAATTGACAAAGCTACAGGATAGGTCTCCGGAGCTTGTTTTTAGATAGCAAGAACTGTCATCATGCTACAGTGTTTTGTTTTTTTCTGAAACATTCACGGATCTAAGAATTCAAACACTGTAATTCAATTTATGTTTCAAAATTTTGTAAAATATGGTGTATGTCTGCATATCACAGAAAAATGGAGACAGGTCTACATATATCAGTACTCAATGGTATCTAACTTTTGATGTGGAGATGTGGCATCAGCACAGAGTTTATAGGGATTCTGCTACATGCACAGCGCAACTTGTCACGTAAGTAACCAGAAAAATATTTGATCTCTGTGAAGAAAACGATTTCTACTAAGTTCAAAGTGGTTATAAAGAGAACCTCTTTCCAACACACATCCACTTGCTCTTATTTGATAGCATTTATGTTTTGAGCGTTCTTTTTTATTATATTTTTGTGTATGCTAAGTTGGTCCTAAAAGTCTGCGTCATGAAAATTAGTTCCAACTGTTCTTTTATGTCAATGTTTTCAAATAAAGCAATGTTCATTTTTTTTAAAAGCAATGCCGGTATTTTGGGCCGTATACTAAGAATTTCCTAAGAAATATTACAAAAACATTTCAGTTCTCCCTAGGGTATCACACGTTGCTACTCTCTAGAGTTTTTTATGTTTCCAAATGCGGCTGTGGCAGAACTTTGATTTGCAATGTAGTGCTTGCCTCAGTAGTTTGCCAAGTGAACATAAACCCAAAACTTAATCTAATAGGGAGGATTTCTAGTCGTAGGAAAACATTATTATGCAGCAAGTCACGTCGAACTAGAAAGGAAAGCTTCAGGCTTCACAGAAGAAACAAAAATATAATTATTATTTAAATTGCAATTAATAAAATAATCAAAAAAAACTGAAAATGTAAAATTGGTGGAAAAAAAATCTTTACTTTTGGATTGTGGAACAAATTTTAATGTAGCTGTGTTTACTTATGAGGAACCCATGGATAATTGTAGCCTAAAGGTTGTATACTGATATAAGACAATGCCCTAGTTTTTCAATCATTTTAAGTTAACGATTTTCTCTATAAATGCCACTGTAATTCTCTTTAACCCCTTAAGGACAATGTCTTTAAACCCATTAATGACAATGCGTTGTGAGCCTGTAAGCTACACGTATGGGCTTTGTCGTGAATGGGTGTAAAGAAGGATTCATATACTACCAACAATAACACAATACTTGTTTGCATCTGAAAAATGTGTAAAGATAATATTAAAATATAAAACAATACTCTCCTTTTGTGTTGTTGCTACCCCGGCAGTTCTCCTCTTGCACTGATAAAAATACAACACACACAAAATGAGCCCGTACACATGCAGGGAACACAGCTAGTGAGAGAGATGCCCCTCAAATAGAATTTATTTAATTTTGGGTCTATAAAATAGAAATGGACACCTATGGCACAGTATCCATACCACAATACACGGCACAAATAAAGTGCAGAGTGCAAATAAATCTTGTGGTTCTCACAGCTGTAGGGTAAAAATCCTGACTCCAGACTGACTATTGGATGATTTTCTTGGAGATGTGGAATACAGTATATAGCCGGAGTCAGAAGAGTTTTTTTTTTTTTTTACCCTCCAGCTAGAAGATCTACTGTTTGCATTGTTATTTCATATATTTTACACCTTTATTTTTTGTATTTGTCCCTTTACGCTATTCTATTAGCGTAAATTTAATTTTTAAGCAAATCTCTTATGTTTGAAGGTACAGTCATAGTTATTCTAAGCATAAACAACTGATATAATGTCATACTCCATAGGACTGCAGCATTTGGTTGAATAGCCACTTTTCTTAAACCTATTACTACGGCAATAACATGGTCAGTTAGCTATAAAAAACAAAATTGCATTTTTTTTCATTTTCATAATTTTATTACATACTCGGAAATTCATAATTTTATTTTTATGTCATAGAGGACATTCTTTATGGTTAACTCTAAGTCTACAGAACGACTCTACTTTAAATTCAAAGCACCCTATTAAACTGAAAAAGTGCCTGTTCGACGTTAGTGTGCTATCAATAGGGTCAAATAATACAGCTTTGTGAGCTTAGGAAAATAACATTTTGTAGCTGTAGATTACATACCCTGAAGCTTCTAAACATGTAACACACACTTGTCATGTAATACCCAATCTCTTTTCAGAGCAGCATATCATTAATTTATTGGCGATAAAGCAACGCTTATGGTAGAATGGAGGTGAAATCCTGCAGTTTTATACTAATGTGTTATCATTAAATATAAAGTGTGATTATACAGTGATTGTTTAGTCAATGTTAACGTTACTGTAATATTTTACATTGACAGTTTTCAATGGCACATAATGGTGGGGCCAGTTATGTGTAGGGCTACCCTCAAACAGCCTCTAGTAAATGGGGGGTTTGCAAACGCCACTCCCCTGCCCACTGAAAAAAGAAACTATGGCCTTGATACTATTTAAATAGTTGGTAGGATGGCAGCAGCTCCAGTTTATGGAAATGCTTTATTTTCAGAGTTGTTCAAACATGACGCGTACAGCTAACATTTCCATTTCAGAAGTACAATCGACAAGGCCTAAAGTCCAAATTCGTACTGGGTGATTACGCAAGATAATTGCCCTGGAATAAAACAGTTAATGGTTTGACAGGGATGCAGTTGTCAGCTTAAAGAGATACTTGATAATCGTGCAATCAGGGCCGGCCCTACAATGGAGCCGACTGGGGCAGTTGCCCCAGGCGGCACTTTAGAAGGGGCGGCACTTTGCCGCCCCAAGCGTTTTTTTTGGTTGTTCGTTTTGAAGCAGAGGAGAGAGAGGGGCGCAGAGTGGTTTTCACTTACCCGCTCGGCGCCCCTCTCTCTCCTCTGCAGCGAGTCTCCCTGTTCGGTCTCGGTGCCGGCTTGTAATGCT
>VKOC01002803.1:0-14921 GCA_009364415.1 Spea multiplicata | reverse complement strand
AATGAGCCCCCAGCTAGATAATGAGGAAGAGGGGGGGATTCTTTACTCAGCTAATACCTTTGACATTTCCCATTCACTGGGCATGTTCAATAGTAGAGAGAGACGGGGAGGGGAGAAAAAAAAAATCAAGCAAATATGCACAAGCGGAGGATTTTTGTGGCATCTGGCCATTGTCACCAAAGCCACCGCTGGCTCGGATGCTAATGTCCCTTATTGCAATTTCTCTCCACCATCTTCCATTCCCTCCTGCAAGATCAGCAGCCAACCAGCTGCTTCCTCCAGATCCCTAATTCCGTATCTCCATGCGCAGCCATTCAGCGCCCGCATCTCATTTTTTTTCCTTTGCGCGATATAATTAATATTTAGTTATGTGTGGTGGGAGGGGCTTGTCTAGAAGGACCCACCCCCCTTTTACACCTGGCCTAATGCATCGAATATGCAAAAATAAACATAAGTAACCTTGCGAGCGCTAATAAATCGGTACCCCCTTAGTCAGACTCGTCAGACCCTTTGAATGTACGGACTGTAAGAAGCGCTGCGGAAATTATTGGCGCTATATCATAATAATAATAATTTCCTCTATATTCCTGTCCCCCTTTCTTCTACCATGTATATAACACAGACAGACCGCCCCCACACACACACACTACGATCCCAGACAATTGCAAAAGAAATATAAAATTCCAAGTTAATAACTGGGGTGAAAAAAAAACCAACAATAGATGCTTAATTAGGTAGAATACCACCCCTAGCAGCAGATGCATCAGGATATGTAATATAGGAGGTAATATTTTATGGTTTTTCCACTATTATACCACCCCCCAACCCCCTTTCTTCCCCAGCAGCAGAAAGAATGGCAAAATGGAAGGAAATCCCTTTGCTTGCAACGTGCTCCATGCTGCAGACTGCAGGCCTTTAGCAGACAGGGCTGGATTCATTCTTTTTTTTTCCCCTCCCTCCCTCTCCTGTCTTTTGCAACCATCAAGGAATTTGATGCGGGAGGGCGCCTCTTGTTTATGCTTGGAATGTCTGGGGTGCACTCTGTGTGCCCCCCTATAAGGGATAAAAGCAAAGGTTATAGAAAGGGGGGGGTGGAGGGGTTCAACAGCAACTATAGCCCCTGATGAACCTCTTTCCCCTACCACCAACACCCCTACCCTTTCCCCCCCTATTGCCCCCTCCCCAGGGGCAAATCAGTGCAGTTTGCAACCCATGCATCTAATAATCAAACACAATACTAAAGCCAATGCATGCACCAAGACCCCACTGCTTGCCAAGATCTATTAAAAAAAAACAAAAAACACAACACCCCAACCGTGAATATCACCCCTGCCAATTGCATATTATTTCCCTAATTATTATTAAATCATTTGATCCATACCTTGCCTTTGCAGTCCTTTCGTAGCTCCATCCTGTAGCCAAGCACCAAAGGAAATTCACCAAATCCAGCGGTTGGATAATTTCCTATCGCATTAAGTTGTATGTTGTAATGGTGACCCTATTTTTCCTTTTTTTTTCCTTATTTTTCTTCTTTCTGATGGAAATTTCCTCTGCTTCCTTCCTTTGCTCTCTCTCTCTCTCTTTTCTCCTTTTTTCTGTCTCTCTCTCTCTCCCCCTTCTCTTGTGATACAAAATTGATACAAATAAACAGATTGTAGTGGGGGGACCTCTTCTTCTTCTTCTTCTTCCAGATCCCCCCCCTCTTCCCTCCAGAGGTGAGCTGTGAAGCCCTCCTGAAGAAGGCTCTTTCAGCAGCCCCTTCTCTGTCTGGATTGCAAATGTATTTTGGTTTTTTTTCTCATGGTGCAGCCATTTTTGCAGTCTCTCTATGTGTCTATTTCAGCTTCCCAGCATACATTTCAGTGAACTGTACAAAGGGGGAGGGGAGGGAGAGAAAGAGGCAGACAGGCTGAGACTCCCCTTCTGCCACCACACAGAGCCAGGGGAAGGGGAAGGGGAAGGAGGAGGAGGTGGAGGTGGAGAAGGAGGAGAGGAGGAGAGGAGGGGACTGAGACAGTCTAAAATTACACCACATCTCAGCCACCAAATACATTCTCACTGGGAAACACAGAGACACATTGAAAAAAAACTATACAGAGGAGAGAGAGAGAAAGAGAGAGAGAAAAGGAGAGAGAAAAAGGGAGAAAAGAGAAAGAGAGAGAAAGAAAAGGAGAGAGAAAAGAGGGAGAGAAGTGACATCTATATCTGTAAAAGCAAGACCATAAAGTGTGTGTTTTTGTCACTCCGAAATACACTCTACATAATGATACATTTTATCCAATAATATAAACCTTAAATCATGTATTCGTAGTGAGTTTTTATTGTTATTATTATATTTATTATTGTTTTTGTTGTTCTCCAAAATATTTAGATTTGCTTTGTTTTTTGTTTGAAGGAGGCTTTATTTATTGTTTATTTTTATTGTTTATTTTTTTTAATAGAATGTGTTTATTTATTCTGTTCTCTTGGGTGGATTTATTTCCAATTGTGTAGATCATTGCTTCAATGGCATTCTAATGTCTACAGATTTGAATAAAAATATTTGGCAAATACAGTTTATTCCAGATTGGCCGACCAGCGAGACAATGGTACTGTTGTCTGTATTTTACTTTGCCAAGGGGGTGGCAGGTAAATGGAACAGCCTCCCGGCAGATGTGGTAGAGGCTAATACAGTGAGGGGACTTAAACATGCATGGGGTGGGAATCTAAGACGAGACCAACGACTGATTAAGGAAAAATGGGCGACTAGACGGGCGGAATGGGTCTGATCTATCCTGGATCATCCATTAGGCTTGCTATCCCAGTGCCTAGGGGACTCTGGGGTCCTTGATGAATAATGTAGCTCTGTGGTGTGTCTGTTAGCATGTCAGCTCCCCACGCATTTAACAAGAGTGGACCAGGTATAACTTATGTGTTATGTTCACATGTGTGGCTAGGGGCCCCAGCAGGTCTTAGTAAGATAGTGAATGAAAAGCACAGAAATGTTCCTCTCTCCCACAACCAGGCTGGCGTTATCTCAGGGACAGTTTGGCAGGGGTGTAGCGTTTAGCTATAGTGAGGTGCCCACCCCTGGTCATTAAAGGGGTCTTTTAAAGTAGAGCTGTAGGGCCAGCCCTAATATCTGCGACCGGGTTGTCTGCTAGGTTCTGCCAACGGGTTGTCTGCTAGGTTAACAAGCACATGCGGAAGGGGTGTGCTGGAGAGTGGAGACCCTAGGGTGGCCCTCGGATAGCATACAAGTGGTATATATATGTGATGGTGGGAAGCGGAATTAGGTGGTAGGCGTAGAGAATTGTGTCATGGTGCATCCAGTGATGATACGAGGGATGCATGAATGGGTTCTGGGGGCAAAACATTCTCAAGGGCCTGACTTCAGTATAAAGTAAGATGAGACACGGACACCACCCAGACCTTCCACTACGTTACCCAATTCTGTAGGCTGCAACAAGCCCTTATTTATTTTATTATTATTATTGTTTTTCTTAATTCTTGGCTAGGGGATACCTAGTGAACTTGGACTGGGTTCCTGGAACCCTTCTACCCCAGGTAACAACCCTACGTGCACATTATGATACATTTTACAAACTATGACCATGATATGGTTGATGTTATTGTCCTACGGTAGTAAGGAACATGTATGTGACATTTGTTGTACTCACCTACCCATGACTCGGAAGCCTCTTGGCCAGCGGCGCTCTTACACGTGACTTACTAGTATTTAACAGAGACATGCGTGGCATAGACTTCATTCTATGTTTTGGACACAAAGGCTGACTCTTCATGGATTCCATCAACAACCCCTGGGACAAAATTTAGAAAACCAGGCTTGGGTACCAGAGGGAGTTCCGCGTCCCTGTTATGTCTGGGTGGAGTAAACACGGTATTTACACGGTAGTCTTGGCGTGTTGGGAACGGAACGAAAACACGTAATTTAATGTCTGTGTTTCTTATACATCCGAGTAAACAGTGTTTGGATACCATCACTTCTGGAATTAAAAAAAATATATATATATTAAAAAACATATGAACCAGCAGTTCTTTTAATGTAATTTCTGATGATTTATGTAAAAAAAGGTAAAATAATGTGCATTTAAATATTATTATGTCGTTGAGTGTATGTGATGTTGAATAAGTGCAATGGTGTCATTGTTCGACTAATTTAAGAAACTCATTTATTCTCAATTATATTTATTTATAGAGTCAGCAGCAGGCCTGAACTGGCAAATGCCCAGTAAGCCACTGGCCGACAGAGCGCCCATACTGCCCCCCCAAACGCATTTACCCACCTAGCGACTTAAAGAACACTGTGGACAGGGGGTCTATTCATATGGGTGGAAAGCACTCCCATTTATTTCAATGGAAGTGCTTTCCCGTCACCTATTGGCTGGTTCAGGCAGCCAATCAGTGACAAGACTCTTGGAAGCACGGAGGAAGAGGACAGGGGCTGCAGCTTCTATCACAAGCAGCCGCTTTATTTTTTTCCTTCTATAAGCCAAGCAATAATTATATTCCTTTTTGTTGTTGTTGTTGTTTAATCGATAATTATACGGAAGGAAATCAATTCCTGCTACATAAAAAGATAACACAATCTGATACGGTAACACAAATGAACTGTGTTAGGACAGTTTATGCTTCATTCGTGATAAGTGGTTAATGAATGCCAATTCTTCTTAACAAGTCAATCCAGGACATGGATTTTAGAGTCCAGAGAAGCAGGGCCTGACAGTCGTCGGGCATCTGGGATACACACAACTGCACCGGGTGTAAGCCGAGTGTTAGTGGTGCCTGGGTGTAGTATTTCCTCCGCACATAACACCACTGTAGCTAAAACACACGCGCATACTGAGACGCAAACTTACTCTAACACCATGCACTCATACATACACACACCATTCCCTCCTCGCACCAATAATCCTAAACTCATCCCTGACACTCTAACACTATACGCTGAGGCATACGCTGGCGCTAATGCCGTACACTACCCTACACACACTAACGCCATACAGTGACACGCACGTACACATGCTAACAGCATACAGTAACACAGACTCACTCAAACACCACACACTTACAAATACACACTCACTCTAGCTCCATACACTGACACACACTCACTCTAACACCATACGTTCATGCATACACACACACCATCTCCCTCCTCACACCAATAATCCTAGGCTCACCCCTGACACTCTAACACTATATGGCGAGACATACGCTGACGCTAATGCCGTACACTACCCTACACACACTAACGCCATACAGTGACACGCACGTACACATGCTAACAGCATACACCGTACAGTAACACACTCACTCTAGCTCCATACACCGACACACACTCACTCTAACACCATACACTTACACATACACACAAACATTCCCACTCCTATCATCAGTGCAGCTCCCATGGCAACCCCCTCGCCTTGTCTTCACTACAGCCCTGTTTATCCAGCCAGCGTTGACCAATAAAGGATGGGGCCGGAAATAAAGGTTCATGGGAGACCCAATGGCCAGTAAATAATTACAAACAGGGTTCCATCTTACAATCACATCTAGCTGCTTGCACAGGAAATTGAGCCAAGTAAAGTTAGTGGTGGAGTTGAAAAAGTTCTCATGTTTAGCCCAATCAGCGTACGTTTTCAAAGGGGACGTTGTGGCCAGTAGACGAATGGCCACCTCCAACAGAAAACAGCGAGTCTTTGAGGACCTGGTTCCACCGTGGCCTTCTCAGGACCCTGTCAGCCAGTGATTAGAAATAAACATTATTCAATTTAAAAATATATATATATATTGTGAAATATGTGGAAAAAAACCAGCACAATATGGAAGAAAAATCCCCCAAAATAAAAATACAATTTCTTTCCCCAGTACTTTTCCCAGACTTACAAAAAAAAATGTCTCGGTCCAAGGTTGTCTTGGCGATATGGAAGTAATTGAAATTGTGATGGGGCAGCAAGATGGCAGCTCCCGTATACATTGGTAACAATACAATGTATATGTTTTATACAGGACTTGTAGGACATCAATGTCTAGAGATTTAGGTTTAATACCAAACATATCTGTTTTATTCCACGTTTTGTGAAGTTTTTATGGTGTAGACACGTTCTTCTTGAGAAATTATGGAGGACTTATGAGGAAGTTGGTATCCTATAGTCTAACCCTGATGTAGGGACTTAACGTACAGCTTTCTGATTAGGAGGAAAGGGTATAAACGAATCCTAAGGACCCGGGGACCGAGCCATTAGTAGCCCCGCACTTTCACTTGGGAACCGAAAAGAAAAACCATGCGCTTAGTCAATGAAGCAGAACTGTGATTGACAGGTCTACTTCCCAATAGATTCTGCTTCATGGATAGGCTTTGTTGTAGACAAGGAGACCTCCTGCGGTGACTCAAATCATTAAATTCACACCAGTCCAGGGGGCAATTACCCCCTACGAGCCAGACCAGCCTATTCTTGAATGGGGCTTAATGGAGGAGCCTCATTTGCTTGTCATGGATATATCTGGCGAGGTGGCTTCAGAGATGCGAAAGAAGTTGAAAACGTGAGAGAGAGGATAAAGAAAAAAAAAAGAATGGCTTGGAAAAGCACAGAAGGGTGGATTAAAGACTGCGGAGGCTTTCCCAAGACACGAATCATTCGAAGAAAAGCCCTTTTAATTTAGGCTTAATAAAAATAATGATGATGACGATAGCGATAAAATAATATATATATAGGGACTAAAATGTTTATGAATGAGCAAATATTTGGGGTGTATTGACCAGTATGTGGGTTTTTATTTAGTGTATTTTACTATAAAGTGCAGGATTTAAGGAAAAGCGCCCGGTTGGCTTTAGGATGGCCGCTTCTATGGCTCAGAGGTTCTAATGAAGAAATGTATAATATTTAATAAATATGGACGTTTAGAGTAAAGAACTTTAGAACATAAGGTTTGGGAACAGGGGTCTAAAATATGAGAATCGTACAAATTAAACGTAATTCTAAATAAGGAAATACGGAGGGCGAGATAGGAAGAGATTTGTAAATTCCACCAAGTGTAACAAAAATAAATAATCCAAACGTTTTTTTTAATAGCTAATAATAAAATATTTTTCTAATATAATATTTCTTTTTTTTAGCATCAAAGTCAAATGCAACGGGAGATACGGCCATTTCTCCTGCTTTAAAGACCCAAACCTTAGATTCAGGAGCCGTATGCCTATCCCATGCATGTTTAATACCCTCACTGTATTACCCTCTACCACTTCTGCTGGGGGGGCTGTTCCGCGTATCTATTACCTTTCTTAGGTCATTAAATATTTTCTCACGTCACATCTAAGGGCCCCTGGCCCCTATAGAGTTGGAAACCTCTTATCCCGGCATTCAGCTAGTCCCTAATGTTAGTTGGACCCCCTGTCTACCTACCCCATTTACATTATGTCAATGAAAGGCTAATGACATGCAAGCTCCCCAGACGGGCTAATGAAATGCAAGTGGTTTTATTGGTTAGACCCTCTCAATGAACTGGTAATTACCCCTCCGCCCCATACACACACACCCAACGGGCCAATCTGTTAAAAGCCCTTTTAGTGTAAAGAAAAGGGAGCTGTGAATGCATTAGAGCACCTGGACACCCTTTGTGCCCCTACTGGGGGAAATAATAAATACATAAAAGCAGTTCACAGGGTTGTTATCAAATCATCTTTATTTAAAAATACAAATTTAATTAAGGCATTTTTTTATGAAATGTGTTTTTAATGGTAAATGTTTGGTTTTTTTAAAAAAAAGAAAGTCTACTTTCAGGTTTTCACATTTCATCACAAAACTACCAAATACAGACACAGTATAAGTAGACAATGCAGTAGAACCTGAGCCACATAAAAAGTATGGTTGGGCTATAACCCCCATCACTCTCAGGAAACGGGTGGCTGGAAATCCTAGGAGCCAAGGGTTGCAAGATGTCCAGTGCTGCAGAAGACATCTTCGACGTTCCCACCACAGGCCACCGAAGATCATTATGGTTGGGATTTAAACCCGAGTAACTATTGCACATTTGGAGGCCAAATATATATTTTTTTCTTCCCTTCGAGGTGGTTCTTCCATCTACGGAGGTCAGGAGAACGTCATTTCGCTTAGATGATTTAGGATTAAAAATAATAGTAATGTTACTGTAGCATTAGTCCAACGTTCCCCATACATCGGCACCATTGCTAAGAAGTCACAGAAGAGGCTGTGTGGTCCAGAGAATACAGATCAGCTGTCAGGATACATTGGTGACAAGTGAGGACCACGATGATTTGGTGGTGTTTGTGGGATCCATCATTTTTAGTTCGTTTTGTCGCTTTACGGCTTCCCCATATGATTTCAAGTCAATAAAAGCCACTGAAACCACATTATTTGGAGGTCCTTTTAAGCCCTTAAGCTGATCCGGCCAAGAAATTGTAACTTTGGATATTTTTTGTTGCTTTACAATTAGAAGCTTTTTAAACTAAACAGATTCTCCCCTAGAAATAAATTCTAGAACCGTTAAATGCTATAGATTTATCTACATGAAGGACAAACAGCACAGCTGACAAGTGTAGGTTAAAGCCAGAGGCGGCCATACTGACCGATTTTCTACACTGCTTATAGTAAAAAGGGTGCAAGGGAGATGCGCTTCTAGCGTGGCATTATCCAACGAAGACATATTCTGTGGCTCATCTCTCTTACACAAACCCCAGAGGTTAAGACGTTGACATGAAATATGGCCATGGACCCCTAAAGACGAATAGCAACCAATACACAAATTCAATGGCTATTTCTTTGGTGAGTGAAGAATATTCCTGTAGAATGTATAAAAAAAAAAAAACATACAAAAGCACCCGTCTTATTTCATTCTCACAAAAAAAACACAGTTTTCATGCCCGACGCGCTCCACGTTCTGGACCTACGCAACGCCGCGTGCGGTGACTTTATTTTCAGCTGGGTTGGGTTGATCTGGTGGAACCTCTGGAAAGAAGTCACAAAATGCTGGTTAGAATTGAACATTTTAGCTATAGAAATGTAAAAGGGGGTAAGCGGGTGGCCTGAATGGAAATAGCAATTCTATATTATCATATAGGATGATATGAATGATTCTGCCCATAACTTTTATGTCCAGTTAGGTCACGTGACATGCCATTTACGTTATGGAACATATAATGTTTTAGGAGAATATAAAGAGGGGCTGCGATGTCAACAAGAGGATATCTAACATTTCCACTCTACTGAAGTTTTGATAAAGTAAATACTCCCATTGGAAGAAAATTGTATTTTGCCACCAACTGGGGTCAAAGGTCCTCCTTCTGCTCGATGGGACTTGACGGGCAAGCAAAACAAAAGAAAAACCTACAGCATACTCTAACCGGATGGGGCATTGTAGACTTAAACCTAATTTAGGGAAAGCACTAACCAGAGATGGACTGGAACAGCCATCACGGTTGGCCCTAGCCTAGTCCCAACTTCCACCTCTACAATATAGTAGGGTTGAAGGAACCATAATCTTGATTCCTTGGTCAACATTTCGGCACGACCGCCCTTCTACCCTAAGTAGACAACTCAGGAAAGCAGTTACCTCTGATACGGAGGTGGCGGCGCATCGTACGTGCCGGATGCCTCTAAAGCTTCTTCGTAGGAAGGAAGTCCAGGTGCGCTGGGTTCAACCACTGGTAGATGTGTCAATGGTAGGTCTTCAGTCAGAGGTACATTACTGGTGAGATTCACCGGGGCTCTGAAAGAAACAGATACATTAAAAACTCAAGAAGCATTGGGGACCGGGTTTTCTTCACATAGGGAATACACAAGGGCCGAAAACAGGCTCATTATCTAGATGGAGGATATTATGGCAGAAATGAAATGGTGAAAAAGAAAACAGTTAAAAGAAAAACTTAGTAATCCCAATTTATTTGCAATAATAAAATTATAAAAATAATACTGTTCTTTTTTCACGTAATGGAATATGCCAGTTAGAGAAGTGTAATGCACGTTGAGGCAGCCACAAAATGGCTCCGCTTTTGACAAAATGGATTCCCTACCTCCCTCTAGATGTCTCCTTGGCTCTGTACTTTACACAGTACAGTATTACGGCTCCTGCCATCACCAGTATCACAAGCCCTGCCACAAGTCCAGCTACCAGGCCGGCCACGTCCACTGCAGGGGAGTACGCTGGAGGTGCACAAAGGAAGCGGACAATGTGATCAGTCATACAATCGGCCCCCATTGGGCATCACAAAATCTATTTATTAAGACCAACAATAGCGGTTTGTGCGTTAGTCAGTGTTCACGTTTTGGAGATGTTTCATGTAAAGGATAACCACATGGAAGCCAAGATCGGCCACTTCCTGCGGCAGAACCAGTATTAACCAATACATTTCCTGTAAAACGTATATTATGGGGATCACAACCAAATAAAAGGCTCAGATTGTCTGCTCTTTTACTTTTTCCATGCTTTTTTACATACTTACGTATGTAAGTTTTATAGGGAAACCAGTAGTTGGCCAGACTGCTGCCAATCAAACACGTGAACGCATAATACGGCCATTTCTAACCCCAAACTCAGAAAGGGGGGCACCTTTTGTATCTTTGGACATAAATATGGGTCCTGTATCTGTACTTTGGTGTTTATTTACTAAACCATAACAACTCGGATGAAAGATGGTTTCCAGTGCTGGATTCAGATAAGCTTTTGTCTGAAATATGTCAGTCTCCCTTTAAGTAGACTTCTACATGCAGTCTTATCTACATACACTAGATGGAGTAAAAACTCATACATGAGTAGACACAAAAATATCACAGGAGATAAAACTTTAGGGCACGTTATCTTATCCTATCCACAGCTGCTGGTATTCTCAGGCAGTGAAACACAACTCAGGTGGCCTCTATCATGCTTACTATTTGTATCTAAAAAGAAAAAGTAACAAAACTGATTTCAAAAAGAGTTTTTCAGTGGGAAATTCTAATGTCGAGCGCTGAACTCTGAATATTGATTAGGAAGTTGTGGATATTGATTATAAAATTGGCTACCATGACTCGAGTTATTATACAGTAGGTATGTTGGCTATGTATCTACCAAGGGTGACCATTGACTCCATTGATCTCCAAATGTGCATTAAAGTGAAATTTCAGGATCTCACAGGAACGGTAACAAGTTGTTAGCTAATAATCAACAGGATCGTCACTAGCCAAGACGAAACGGGAGAAATTATGGGAAATGCAGAGTTTAGTGGGGTCCCCAAGACGATAAGACCCCACTAGCTATCCATGAAAAACTCTAATGCAGGAAGACAAGAACTTACATGACACGTCTCCTTTTCCATTATGTGGATACGTGTCCCAAAATTTTTTCTGGGTGAGAAAGAAGAAATAAAGAAACATAATGTTTGAAATCAGCATAGAAAATATTTCTAACAAAAAATGTATTATTAAATAAAGTTTATATATATAATACAAGCCTTGATGACGTTAATATACATAAACAGAGCTGGTTTACGGGGTGGAATAATCCCTACTTTTAAGTAATATCCCTCTTGTGGTAACTAAACTGTTTACTGGGCAAACGTGGGGACCTTATCAGGATGACTCTCAATCTCTGCACGGGAAATAGCTGGGTGGTGGGAAATAGTTGGGTGGTGGGCAAAGGGGGCAAACGCATATGGGTTGGGTAGGATCTCTCTGTAGGATCTCTCCAGGCAAGGGGGTCACCACACAAACTTAAAGGGGACCTCACAGCTATCATATGCATTAAAGTGCATCTAATGGCTCTAGAATGGCTTTAAATCAACTTGTCAGACATCATGGAAGCTCAGAGTTGCTTACTGAATGGTGAATTCCAACATGGGGCAGTATGTATCCCTTTCCAGATGTGTTGTCACTTTTCAGCTATTGAGTACTCACGGTCAGCTGGTCGTTCTCGAAACACTCTCGAGCCTCTTCATAATTACACACTTCTTCGTTGCACTCTCTTTCTAGATTACCCGGCGTGAACATCTCAAAATCCCAACTGTTATATAGCAGCTTGCGGACGAAAAACGTGTTGGCTGCCCCTTCATCCATGAACACTAAAACAATAGTTATAAGAACACAATCAAGAAAAAATAGTTAATTATTTGCGTGAAAGAAGTACACAATTCCCCAAAAATAGTAAGGGGGCAATACAGGGCACCGGTCAACCATTTTGGGTCATTGGTTATAAATGATTCCAAACTACATGAAGTGGGTACGACACATTTAAATTGTTTGCTTCTACACAAAAAGAATGTGTTAGATTTACCCCCTTCATCGACACAGGGAGTTGGTATGTTAACATGTGCCTGGTCCTTATAGTAATAGAGAAGAAAGAAGAAGAAAGAAGAAGAAAGAAGTTTAGAGAAATGGTCAACTATTATTCCAAAGAGGAGTTTGTGAATATCATAGCTTTGGATAAAGCCTCCCACCTTCCTTTTCCAGTTTCCGAAGTGCTGCAAGTTTCCGAGGCTCAAGAATATGTCCGACGGTGGCTGTTAAAGCCTGAAGTAATAGCAGACATCCCGTCCACATGATGTCACGAAGCTGGAACAGATTAATTGGCGTAACACGATCAGGACAAATAGTTGGCTCAGAAGAAAAGATGAAGTGAAAACCTTTTGATGCGACAAGTTACTCGGACACAGCAAGTCATTTTAACCCAACCTCAACTTGTTGGTTTCATCTGCAACAAAGAACCAAAGCACTTTGGCAAGGACAGCCATCTTTCTTTTTATTCTATCCAGGGATATACATTTCTAGACCTAGATTCGGAGGGTGGTCATGAGCCTCCAAAATCTTGAGGATTTCATTGTAGAGAAGGTGATCTCTCTCATCCACTACCTTGCAGCATCTCTCCATGTGGGACAGCTGCCCCTATGACCTTCCACCGTAGGCCTTGCCATGTTTGCTTCTTATTAACATCATTAAGTTATCATAAATACATGGAGTTTGTTAATTAAACAAGCAAGTAAAGATGCTGGCTTAAAAATATGTGTCTCCAACGCTAACGGGCAAACAGGGCAAATGCAAGTGGGCCAGTGCCTGGTGGTGCCTCCTAGGTCCTCCACTCACATGGCAGACCCTACCCTTTAGTGTGGCTGCTGGTTGGATACTCATGGCCGCATGCTGCAGAAGTATAAGAGCATAGCGTGTGCCCAGTTTGCGCCAAGGATAATTTTATTCTTTGGTCTGGTCCCGACTATGACTTATGAAAAGCCAACCCTGCAGAGCCCTTCAAGAAGGGCCAGGTTGGCTCTGCGTAATGCACAGGAAAATCAATGAAGAAATCACCAGATTTAACTATATACTATGAAGTGTGTATGGTTTAGCCAGGAGAACATATTGTCAAGGTTGACATTTCTAGAAAAGTAGTGAGAACCTTGTAATATTTTCTCTAGATAGCGGAGAGGCCTGGGCGTGCCACCTTAAAAACTGCCTCGTGGGCCAATACAAGATGGCACATGCCCATTATTAGTCAGATCCAGTGATTGAATGTAACGGCTGATGGATGGATACATGCGGCTACACATACACTTTAAGGCCAACAGCCACTGTTTTACCCAGCCCTGCCCTGGACCAGGGTGAAATCATATCTCAAATTATTTTTTTCCTCCCCCGATGTCCCCGTCTTCTAGGAGCTTAGACGGTTTGCCATGGAATGGAAGCATTGTATGCATTCCCAGAAAACAAGCCTGTTTGCCCAAGGTTGCTCACTAGAAGACGAGGGTTTGAGTAGACCTCAAAAACCCAAGCCAGCTGGAACAGGAAAACACGAATGTCCATGGAATGTTTATAAAGAATTCTTCAGCAACATTTTAAGTGGTCTTATCACCATAGCAACCAATAGAATGGTCCAATCTTTTAATCTGAATCCCCTACTCTTTCCTTTCCCCCGGTCATCTTATTTGTTCTGCCAAGAATGGCACCCATGGAGTGCCAACCATTTAAGAGCCCAGCCTCATCAAATATTAACTTTTTTAATAACTTGCCACAAAAAAATCCACTAGTGGCGGCAATGAAATGGTTCAAATAGTACTGCTTGTGAAAAGCATGACGCTTTAGGAGGCTAAAACACTCTGAATGAAGTCACCTGTATCAAGGCAGGGGTTCCAGCTGTGATATAAATCAATTAATCAGAAAAGGGTATGAAGGAGTTGGCTCCAGACTTTGTGACCCCTCTGATATTGGGGTAAAACAATGAGATTTAGGGTCAAACCTGGACCCTAGGTATGCCCACCAGAACCCAAAAGGTTACTTTCTAAGTTGTATTTAATACTGTCCCTTACAGGTGGCAGCCAGGACCATTTAATTTAATATATATATATATATATATATATATATATATATATAATACACCTTGTGTTACATCTTTTTTTCAGCCCGGAGATTGGTAAATTCTATACATTGTATTCATCATGAGTAATTAAAGAACACAGGATCAACACACTGACACAAAATAAGTAATAAATAAAATATAATAATAATAATAATAATAATAATAATAATAATAATAATAATAACCAGGTGCTGATTCTGGATTCACCATCAATGAAAAGAGAAGCAGAGCAGAGGCAATAAGTGAAATCTGGATTGTAATTTGGTTCTATACATTGTATCAGAGCCATGTGGCTTTTCACAGCATGTCAAGCAGAAGAACTTGGAGACAGCCAGCCAACATTTTGGGTGCAATGAGGAACTGGGGTCCTCTGTGCCTTTTAGCAGAAGGATAACCATCCAAAGGATAACCATCCAAAGAGATGTCTTAATAAGGTTGCCTGGCACCACAAAGGGTTAATTCACAATGATTTTAGATCTTTAAGTAAAATAAGACTTTTCTGAGACAACCCCTCCAAAAAAGATCTGGTTTGGTAAACCTGTTGACAGCTGGTCTCACCTATCTGATTCTGGAGACCCTAACCC
>VKOC01002802.1:0-68464 GCA_009364415.1 Spea multiplicata | reverse complement strand
GCCCCATTTGCCCCACCCGGGTCTGTATTTAAAGGGGCCGTCCTACTTACTGAATGATGGAATTTAATTTTGACTCATTTATAATTATTCAGGAAATGTTTTTCTGATTGGTTGTTGCCATAGACACTAAAAAAGTTTTTAAAAAGTGTATTTATTATTTTGATGTGACTAAAGCTTCATATAAAGGATGTAAAAAAATGACAGATCTGCTAAAGTTTGTTTGCGCAAATCTCTGCTCCATTAGCGATTAATGCCCATCACAGTCTTTAATTTAACTGCTGTAAATGATCATTTTTATGGCTATTTAATTAACTTTTTTGTATCTCATGGAAGCAGAGATTGGTGGCAGCCAGTGGCAGGATCTGCATTATCTAATCAGTTCCCTATATACTGTTTATTTGATCTATAGACACCATTAAATGGGTTTATTGACCGTATCGAACGGCAGCACCTAGGATTTGGGGTAAAAAATGGCACATTTGTTCTAATGTGTTTGGTTCGCTATACGCGAGTCCCGGAGATGTCACATTCTTGCAGGTAAAATATATTAGTCAGGATCGCACCCCCACATACGACATTTACTCGTAGACTTCAAAACACCTCATCAACTCAAAGCTGTTTGAAGAACTTGACATGTGTTACAATGTAGCAGGAAACCTCTGGGGCCGAATCGGTTTAATGAGTGTTCCCCGGAGCTTGAGATCAGGATGTCTCCGACTGATCAGAGCTCTTCTGTTTATCGCAGTCTTTAAGTCTCTGTTGCCAGATGATCTAGACACGCACTGTAAGATCGAACGCCTGCGCCGCGAAGCCGTTTTAATAAGGCAATGTGTCATAAAGGAGCAGCGTCCCAGGGGCAAAGCACGCGCCCTTGAATAATGTGTAACTGGAAGTCTGCGCCGGGACTTTGTGTTCATTAGGCAGCTGAACTTTCCTGCTGCTTATCATGTTGTCTAATTGCTTTGTGAATACACTTGGCTTTAAAATTCTATTTATATCATCAGATAACACACAGCAGACCTAGGAGTCAGTCCAGTAACAGAGTACACAATAAACGCTCCCAATGCTGCTTTGTTTGGATATATATAGGACGTGTTCTTATCTAGAAGAACCTAGAACAAAAACTAAAGAGATATCTACGTAAAATTCCATAGATTTTGTGGATGCGGCAAACCTAGATCTCAGATACGTTGGGTAATATGAGTGGCCACTCATCCCGACCCATCTTCTGCTACCGAAGGGGAACATGTTGTGGACCTTAGTATGAACTGGCGTGGAGTCTGGTTTAAAATCTATCTAGAAGAACCTAGAAGAAAAACTATCTATGTAAAATCCTACAGTTTTTGGGCATGGCAAACGTAGACCTCAGACACTTTAGGTAACATGAGTGGCCACTCATCCCGACCCATGTTTTGCAGGGTGCTGCTATTGAAGAAGAACTTTTTGGGGGACCGTAGTCTGAACTGGGTGTTCTAATCTAGAAGAACCTAGAACAAGAACTATTAAAATTCCTATAAATTGTCCTTTTTCAGTGTGTGATGACCTCTCCAGTACAAAAAGTTAAATGGAATCTTAAATGCTAAAAGAGAGAAAGTAACTTAAATTAAAGAATGTAAAAATATTTTTTCCTGATAACCAAAAATGGTCTTATCGTGATATTCCATTGTGTAGTCTGCTGACCCAGAAAATCTAGAAAGTGGATGGGGTTACGAGCTGAAATTCCAGTTGTCTCGTGAGCTCTTCTTCAAGGAAACTAATGTTCCTAATTTGGTGGAAGTTCTCCAAAGTTGGACAACTTGAAGAACTTCAAGAGAACTTGAAACTCACCAAGGATGAGGTGGATGCAAGGAACCTCATCGAGCTTCTCCCTAAAGGAAGATGCTGATCAAGGTGCTAAGCCTGATTTCTCTTTTGGATCATACATGGTCCTGGGAATATACAAATTCATATTAGATCAAAGAAAAACCACTTACAATGGTTGTTCTTCACAATGTTCTTCACAATTGTAGTTGAAAGCCGTATTTAAAACGCGGGTTCCGGAATCAAAACCGTTCTAATTATTCGATCGCATAAAAAAAAAAGTTTTGCGGCGTCAATGCAAAACGGCACATTTTTTTACGTTACTTTCATAAAGAATCTGCATATTTTTGGACAGGAACCCACAACAGCTGGAAGCGTCGGATTTTTACAACCACAAAAAAAAAAAAAATAAAAAAAAAAAATTGAAAAACACCTGAAGGGATCATAAAATTCCGCAAGGTGCCAAAAGACTGTCGTTAAAGTAACATGTGTGACTGTAAAACAAAGTTATACGCGCCGTTATCTGGCTAATCCATCATCCATCGCTCGGAGGTTTCTGGGAGTTAATGCGGACCCGCGGGTTAGCGCAGGCAGAGAATTTTTTTTTTATTTTTTTGGAAGCCGTTAGCTGTGATCACGTCAGAGGAGCATTTCGGGTGGGTTTCTGTGCTTGGGGGACGGAGTATTCGCTGAAAAAGATAAAGGTTTTCATACAATTAGTCTCTGGTTTAAAGAAAAAAAAATGTTTTATCCTCAGTTTTGCTAAAAAGAGGCCGTTTTCTTTCATTTTTGACCAGGGAGCAATGGCAGCCTTTATAAGACATCCTTCCTGTTTATTCCTTACTTTTGATGTTTGATTTCCGTCAGCACAGAGAATACGGCTTCCCGCTAAACAAGGAAAAAAAATAAGAATTGGCTCTGAAGACTGGACATAGCATACTACCCAAGTGTCCTTCTTTATGAGGATAGTCCCTCTTTCCTCTCCTAATGCCCCTCTTTGCTCCCTTCTGCTCCCCCTTTCCTCTCCCGATGCCCCCTCTCTCCGCCCCTGATGCCCCCTCTTTTCTAGGATGTCAGGATGTTTGCTGGGTATGAGGGGATCGCAGGGTTCTACAGCCCTAAAAGCCCTGATAATGTTTAATGATTTTTAATTTGGGTAAATAAAATCCATTATTCTTCTTCTAAATGCCTGAGTTACGTCAATAGCTACCAATAGGCCAGAAAATCGCAGGATTTTTTTAGCCACTCCCCCAAAAAGAAAATGCCCTTATTTGTCTGAATCCAGAATTAATGCTGATGGTGGGCGGAGCCTGCGGTTGCATCACCCACATTGGCATAGATGGAAAGTTGGAAACTATACAATTTATTGATTGACGCCGGTATATAACATACTTTTATTTTTATGAGGTTCTTTAATATTTAGAAAATGTGTGTTTTAGGATTACTTCAATTGTTCCAAATGGTCACAACATTCCACTTTAACCTACTTTTATTAAAGGGACAGAAAAATACACATTAAAGGTAGAATCTCTAGCTCTGCAGCTTCCCTCCGCCTCCGTGGTCCAACAATTATTGCCGTTGATTGGCTACTTGAAGCAACCAATCAGTGGCAGGAAAGAGCTCCTATTAAAATCAATGGGGGCGCTTTCCACGCATACCGCGGGGGTCCTGCGGCGATTGCCGAGCCAGCACTGGACCTGACGGCTGGTACATATATCACACGCACCAAGATGTGTTCCGAAGGCGTGATAAATAGCTGGGCGGTGGGGAAAAGGGGTAAAATGCGTATGGGGGGATTCCACATTCATGCATTTGTAGGGGGAGCTCTATGGGCATTTAAAGGGACCTCTCAGCTTTAAAGTGATACGCTTTAAAGTGGAGTTGATGGCTTGAGTGTCTTTCTACCGGCACTCGAACAGTTAAACACGCAGAGTAACATCAGATCTTAAAGTATTAACTTTAAAAATAGTGTTTCAACTAAAAGCTCACAGATCTTTATTGGGGTCCGGGCAGGAGACGCATGAATCAGGGAAGGTTAGTAATCGCCATAATTCCATATTTTATAGGGGCCTGAATTGGGGCAGTTTGATAAGACCACAGCAATACTCAGCCAGCCAATAAAATTGAACGATTATACCATTACGGCAACCGCTGCACACGGATATCCTCGCTTTAATTAAAGAAATACATCATAGGCTAAAGTATGTCTAAGTGGGCGATATTTCTTCTTAATACACTTTAACGTATTGGGAGCCGCACGGGTCAAAAGGACACCATTTGAGCCTTTTTAAAGTAAATGGGTTAAATAAAGTCATTTTGGGGGCAGTAAACGCAGGACAAAATGATAAAGATGTAATGTTTTTAATGCGCGATAAAAAAAGTTATTGTCTTTTGACGTCTATGATGTTTGCCGTCTGTCTGCCTCCTGGCATTGTGTGCAGGACAGGGCCAGCTCATATCTGAATAATGACTTAAAGACATAAGTAGTATCTTCTTCTGAACCTCTTGATGCAAACCCGTGTCATCATCTAAAATTAGAGGGCCAGAGGCTTAGATGGAATGTAAGCAGGTTTTACTTTACCAAAAAGGGTGATAGATAAGTGGAACAGCCTCCTAGCAGAGGTGGTAGAGGCTAATACAGTGAAGGAGCAAATGACCAATTCAAAGATGCCTTTGGCTGTGGCTACCGGAACTGGTATTATTAGTCTTATTATTAGGATTATTATAATTCTCATCCCTACTATTACACATTATGGTATGGCCCAAGCTTCTCCCCAGTTAGATCTAAAACAGTCCCAATAAGCATTGCACACACCAGCAACAAAAGCTTTGCTGTCTGTACTGTCCTTGCAAATTTGTGATTGTTGGTAGCTATGGGTGTTTGAATCTTAATAATCCAGACACAACATGGGTACAAAAGCTCGCAGGTGAGCCTAAATAATATCAACACCAGAGGTGCTCAGCGTGGGAACATCTCGCGTTTTTAGCGCTCATTGACATATCAGTATGATTTTGCCCCAAGGGCTGTCCGGAGGCAAATTTCCTCTGCATGAGGGAGCCAACAACGTCGGACAGCGGGGTGTGGATAGTATACCTCTAATCACAACCCTTCTCGCTTGTTCTCAAAGTAATTGTGCATTTGATTTTACCCTTCGGAGATCTCGTTGGGTCCACCTCAAGAGGGATGCCAACTCACAACATAGATAAGGCCATGGTAGCCAAAATTGGATGTCTGGGGTGGTTGGGTATATTATATTTATTATATTTATTGTTGTTGGGTATATTATTATATTATGTAGAGGGAATTTGCCTCTGGTGATGGTTCTGGGCTGTCTTTTTTGGGCAGGATCAGACCGATACATTGATCTAGACGTTTCTTCTGCAATAACACAAGTGCATCAAAGCTCAGAGCCGACTGTTAATCAGCTGTCACTTCTCAATGGAGGACTTCTTAAACTTTTATGTATGTAGTTACATTGTTACCTTCGTAGAGATCCCCCCTCCTGCCTCCTTGGAGTACTTTCTCGCCTTACAGGAGGCAGGGACGGGGTATAATCACATTAGAAAGATGGGGCCACAAAAACCACCCCACCCTGCCCAGCTATCAAACGCTCTGCCCCATAGGTCTCGTGATTGGCTTCCATTTCTGGAGACATTAATACTTTGTGGGCAAGTAAATAAGACTACTAGTAAATAATGAAGTCCCCATCCATGGCTCTGCATCCCTTACGCCTGTTCTTCACTCAGATCTTTAAAGTATTCATGATAATAGCGTACATATAAATATCAAATGGGAAAGTCCTGTCTCGTGATCCGTATCAGCGCCCGGCATGGTGAGATTCCACTAATGTCCTCTCCACGGAGCTGGTAACATCTAATGACGCCGTTACTTCTTCTTCGGAACATTGTCGAATTATCTGGAAACAATTTAGTTGGGGTGTACGGTCGTCTGCGTCGAGATGTCTCGGCACCCATAAATATGAATAACGTGTAAGTTTTGCCGTTGAGTCAGAAGATATAATTGCCGGAGTTCAGACGCGAGATGAGCTCAGCGGGATTCCAGATCTTTGGGGGACGTTGATCTTCGATATTAAATAATGAACTAAGAAATTATCAAGGAAAAACAACGAGGATCATTTGTTTTCATTACTGTTATTAGTTTTTATTGCTCTCCCTGACCACATGACCTCCATTCTTGGGCAATATATTAGCGTTTTAACCTTGGATCTGCTGTCGGAGCTCGTGATTTGCTGGCCTTGAGGATGGCGGTTTATGTATTTCCGCTCAGCGGGCAGGTGAACGATCGCTGTCTAATATTTTCGCAGGAGGTGATCCTTGACATTGTGTCTAACGAGTAAATCAAATGTATCTCTCGGCCGCCTCTCTCTCCTGCAAATGAGTTGCTGGTGAAAGTAAACGTCTCTGTCGGTCTTAATTCATGCACAGACGCGGGGTTTATTATTCCGGTTTGGGGTGAATGGGTAGATCCTTGGGGAATTGGGGTAGTTGTGGCTATACTTTACCACCCTAGTTATTGTAAAGGAAAGTTCTCATGCTGCGCAGGTAGTTGCTGATCTGTAGCTACTACTACCACCATGGCCATATCATTTTTCCTATGAACGGGGAACTAACATTTGCCTCCCACCAAGAAGCCCCTCTCCGGAGCCAACACAGTTTGGCAATGGGAAGGAGGTATTGGGGAGGGAGAGGGGAAAGGTGGAGAGGATTTTTTTTCCCCTTTTTGGAAAAATCCTGCTGCCGCCATTGAGCATAGTCCCTAAATATCCTGAAACCGGCCCCCTAGTCCTGAATGACCCCATCCCAGGCACCAGAATGCTTCCCACGGATTCCGGCTCTGCAGGTAATCCCTGGAAGCCGCCTTTTTGTTTCATGCGTCTCCGATGCTTCCTCCGGCCGGCAGACTGTGATCGTCTTCACTCCACGGCTGATTGATGTTTAGAAAATATTCATCTCTACTTAATGTCACATTTTCCTTTCTCGCCAATGCATTTGTTGAACAAAACAGAATAGCCTTACATGCCAAATGCACCGGGAACCTTAATAATTCGATGATTAAAGGGGAACATCCACTATTTTTTTATTACTAATATCAGATTAAAACTGTTTTCAAAAATATCGCTCGGATTTTCTTTCTTAAACCAGTTGCCCCCCCATAATATAAAGTTTTCAAGCAGCTGCATATCAGCCATTTGTATGAGGTTCTCGCTCTGTTATCTGATCCCCGATCTACTAAACACCCCGACTCCTTATTATACTGCCTGTGGGGAACAATAGAATGACTTATTCACCCAGTTGGACACTCTGACTCATGAAAGTCTATGGAGGGACGGACTTCATTAGAATTGCCATAAAGCATCAGCTCAGTGTGGTGTTTGAGCCGGGAAAGTCACCCAAAATATCACATGACTGACAGCAACGGCGGCTCCAGGTCTGCAGATAAAGGGAATTTATTGGGTAAAAATGAAATCATGCCACTCCTTTAGCTCATCTAGTCGCCCGTTTCTCCTGCTGTAAAGACTCAAACCTTAATCAGTCGTTGGTCTCGTCTTAGATTCAGGAGCCGTATGTCTATCCCATGCGTGTTTAAATCCCCTCACTGTATTACCCTCTACCACTTCTGCTGGGAGGCTGTTCCACTTATCTACCACCCTCCTAGTAAAGTAAAATATTATCTCTCTGTCCCTCCCCCTCTCCTCTTTTCCTTCACATACGTCTTAGAAAACTGCACCATAACTACCAATCTCTTGCTCATAAGCAGATAAAGACTCGGAGCTTCCTCTGTATGGCGAGCCGTTGGTCTATGAATGCAAATTACCGACTGAAATAACCTTATTACTTTCTAATGCATAATCCAGGAGCCGCAGTTACAATCAGGCAAAGATACTTTCATTATTGTATCAAACATAAAGCATCGGCCTACCGCCTCAGGCGATGAAATCACCGCGCTCCCTGGTAATAATCACCCGGTGCCGCTTTCTTTCTTTTTTAAAGTTGCATTTTTCAAGGAAGTGATTACTTTAAAAATAAGCCCCTGGGATCTTTTTACCTTTAAAAAAGTAAAAAAAAAAAAGAATCGCGCATCACAATTACAGCCCAGATAAACGACATGGCTTTTTATTTTAAGCAGGATTGTAAAGAGGGACTTGGGATCTCAGTGTTAATTTAAATGTGATTAATAATTCGGTGTGTTCCAGGGCCCATTGTGGCCCTGTTGCATATCGCCCAACAGTCTCGGTTTTTTGGAGGACAGTCCCGGTTTTCAGGCAGTGTCCCGCTGTGCTGGGTAGCTGCCCCGTTGCCCCGATTTTGCAGGCCGTGGGGATCACGGGGAGTCTGGAGAGATCCTCTGGCTTGACCCAGGGAGCTCTAAAATCAGTGCAGCTCTCCTGTGACTACCTCATAATCATACATGGGTCTTCTCCCTGAGTTCTCAGGGTCGACACCTGAATCCTCCGGGTCTCCTCACTCCTCGCCCGTTTTCTCTTTAAATGGGGGTGTTTCCCGCGACGTCAGTAGGAACGCTCCCTAAATCAGTGGGACCACCCCTGACGTCCATGGGAACGCCGCGTCCCGCATGGGTAGGCTCCGGGTAGCCGGAGCCCACAAGTTCCCAGGTGTAAGTGGGCAGGTGGCCACGCCTTTGCTCCTGCCTACTTCTAGCGTCAGCGCCACCCCTCCCCGCCTCTTGACACACCCACCAACACAGGTGTCCCGATATATATTTATATTTATTGGGGTTCTTTCCCAAATCCTACACTTTTAAATTCTATACGCTAAATACACCTTTTATTGTGTTAATAGATAAAAATAAGCAGTAGGTGGGTATAAGGAACTCATTTTATCGGCATACCGCATTACATTTTAAAAAAGTCCACGATTAGAGCGCTAAATCCGTTGACGTTAAAGATAATTTCAATTTTCTAAATGGCGGCTTTTGTCAAATCTCCTGTTGACTTTTTTCCCCTCTCTGCTATTTTTACGCAGCTTTAATACGGTCACAGGGCTTGACCAGAGAGTGAGTAATTTATCTTTATCTGCAAAACAGATTATAGACTCGGCTCGGCCACGCAGACCGAAAAAAGAAATTCATATAGGAAGACAAGGACAAGATGGCTAATCTCATACGTTCAATTAGAAAAATGCTACTGCTTCCGTGTGTTGAAGCCCCTCGGAAAACCAGCACATTGTATGTGTAACTTTTTGTGTCTCTTCTTGGTGGGCTCGACAATAAAAACCCCCCAAAATCTTGTAGAATTATTTTTAGAGATGTTCTACTGATTCTGCTCTAGGTTTCTTCACGGGATTCTAGGCCTGGAACACCACCTTCTGAATTCCTCCGTCCCGCTGAGCTTTGCCTATCCCGAAAAGGGGGGGCAGAGTTAGGTAGAGATCGGCGGGACAGCGGCCAAAAATCGGGACCATTTTTTGGTGCATTGACGTGATGGAAAATGTTCTCAGTCCCACCATGGCGTAGGACATCTTGGGTTTGGGACTTGCTGAGGACACTGAGTCCCAAGATGTTTTTGTTGCTAATAGCTGAAGATTTCGGACCATTCGAGATGATGAAGAACCATCATTTCTGAGAGCAAATAATCATTATTGGTGCCAAGACTTTAATCAAAACCATCTACATTACACTAGAAATATCGTTCATCATCACCCATCACCATGGATCATCTGGCCTGTCCAAAGTAACATCAGTGATCAGCTGAACTGTATATATTTTTTTGGTTTGTTTTATGTCTTTCTTATTATCATTTTTCCTAGACAATGATACTTCAGAAACAGTAACCAGTCTTGAGTTTTGATCAGCTTGGGGTCCTGACACATTTCATTTCACAATTTCTCGACATAATGTTGCTGGCATGAATGCTGACAACAATCCTAATTACGGCTGCAACGATAAAACCAGTATCCCAGCTATCCCAACCAGTATAGCTCATACTGTAGGTTTTTTATTTTGCCATTGACAAAATCATAATTATTTCACAGTCAACATCAGCGTTCCTCTCCAAGGTTATTAGTGAAGAAAGTGCTGTAGCCTAAATGCTGAATGTAGTATTGATTAATACACATGTCAGGGGACTCTCAAGGTTTGGCCGAGAATCTCAAGGTTCTTAATCTTATCCACTGAATACCAGAAGTCCAGATAGATGCGAGATGGTCAAACTATGGAAGATGAGGAGGACATTTGACAGGCTCAGCTCTGGCATGGATTCCCAACTCTTTGCGAGTCTAGCAGAGTTAAGCCATGCAGGCCTTTTAGCCCTGCATGGGGTAAAGTTGACCACTCATATGGTCAGGGTCAGCCTCTGACAGCCTTGAGTGGGTAGGGAGTGGGCATGGGTAGAAAACTCTATTCCCCTTGCGCAAAGATCTTGTGACTCGTAGACTCTGGGAAACAAGGCTTTACCCCATGACTCCAGGTCTAACCTAGATCTATTTGGACTTGATTCTTGTTCTACTCTGATTTAATGATGTCTGAGCTTCCCTATTCGTGCATTTCTTAACTTCGACATCACAGCTGAAATCCCTGCTTGAATAAAGGTGGATTAATTTAGAATTATCCCTGCCTTATAGCTAGTCATAATTTTAGAACTGTTATTAGGACCATTTGGCTGCCACCAGCGTTCAACTACAATAGAGTCTGTATGATGTGCTTTTATTAAATATGTTTCCCTATAGGTAACTAAATGTTACTGTATCTAGTTTCCTACACCCTTTGATCCTGATGTATCCTATTAACCCTTGAAGGACAATGGGCGGTCCCTAAACCCATTGAAAACAATGCATTTTGAGCCCGCACATGTACGGGCTATGCCATTAAGGGGTTAATAGATGAGTGTTTTGGGTGCTGTGTTATTTCATTACTGCTCTGCCTGCCGTCTGTATTCCTGCCATGCCCGCGTGTTCGACGTTTCTTTGATAAATAGACATACGATGAGTCCCGCACAGTGGGCAAAACCCAGAATACTTTATCTTAAACATCACTCTAGAGAAAAGAGCCACTCACACGGAAAATTAGTCAGCTGGAAATTGATTGAAATTGCAAATCCTTGGACCCCAAGAGGCCAGGCAGACTTAACCTTTTCTTGTAAAAAAAAAATCCACAGGGAGTGCATTTGCATGTGACATGTGCAAAAGTCTCTGAAATGAGCAGAAAACGGTCATTAATCGATGTCAAACACTGGGGTCTGGGGCGGAACATGATCTTGCACAACAGGTGCGCTAACTATTTGCCCTGTGTACCTTCTGGGCTATTTTGTCATCACCAGGGCTGATCCTACCCCAATTATCTGTCACTGCAGGCTTCTTAAATGTACGGGGAGTGGGGGTTAATCCTTTTTATCAATACATTGTGGGGTACCATATTTTGCCCTTGGCATTAAAATGACAACACCTTTTGTCTCTCTTTGTTTCTTCTCCTGCTCCCTATCTTATCTCTCCTTATTCTCCCTCTTATCCCCCTCTTTTCTCTCTAACTCTCTTCTCCCTCTTTCCTTTTTCTTTTTTTCTTCATTCTCGCTGTTTCTCTTTTTTTTCTATATCTTTCTTTATTCACTCTCCATCCTTCTTCATCCTTGCCTCCTTTCTTTCTCCTCTCTTCCTTCCCGAATACACACAACACTATCCAGCAGCCTCTCCTCTTCCTGCATACAACACTAACTAGTGGTGCTTCACCTTACAACACACAACATTAACTGTCAAACCCCTGTCGGCTATATATATATATATATATATATATATATATATATATGTCAATATATATATATATATATATAGACACGGGTAACAATGTATATAGTATGAAATTAAGTTGAAATAAAGTTCCCTGCCCACTGTTTATCACCTTCTCACCTATGCACAAAGTTTTCTATTTAAGTTATCTTGCAATGAATGCGTAACAAAGTGATATTATTTATGTCAATGAAATATGACTTATTTTAGTTTGTCTTATTTTTTTACAGCTTTATAGCTCAATGGATTTCGGACGAAGGTGGCATCTTATGCACGAGAGGATCACTCCAAACAGGTTTTATTGGTGAGTTTTATTTTACACAAAATGAATAAATATTACTTTGTTCTGATGGATCTGCCGTATTGTATGACACGTCACATGGATGGAACACGGTATACGAGGTGGGTTAAAGGGATTCAGAACTTTACGGAGATTCATGTGACTCAAGACACCTGATCCCCTTACTACAGAATTTAGTATGGAAACTATGAATTATTTTGCACAATAGTGTATGCTAGGGGTCTGTACCTCAGAGAACATTTTATTTTATATTATGGTGGAAGAAGGGGTGGTCTTGGGACCCTTGTTTTTTTTTCTATACATTTATTCATTTATTTTTCTATCAATTTATTTTATTATACTAGTTTAAGGGTTTGCTATATTAGTTTATTTATAAAATACATTTCTGCTGCTGTAAACATATGCTTTTAGCCAAATCAGTTGCATTTTAGTGAACAGACCCCTTAAAAAAATAATAAAAAAAAATATCTCTCTCTATATATATACCGTATATATATAAATTATATTATATAATATTCTTGCCATAAAGCTTTCAAAGCTCTTGGGACGTAGATCGTCTAATACATCTTCTGGAAATTAAATGTCTAGAGCCACTGAAAGGAAATTTTGTGGGTTTTTTTTTTTAATGTTCTCACCCAAAGTAAATTATTTTAACGTAAGATACAGTTTATTTGAGAAGTTGCCCAGTATTAATGATATTTTAAGTGGCAATCAGACACAGCAGTAATATGTTCTTCTATATGATTCAAAATACCAGCGGTATAATTACTGAGCCATATTCAGAGCGACAAGCAGAACGCTCTCCTGTTACGACTTCTGCATAAACCGTAACATCGCTCTGTATTTTAATTCACGCAATATTTCACATTAAATGTGTTTTTAATATGTCAATAAATGCTTTTAATTTTTTTTATTTTTTTTATTACGAAAGTTTGGTATCCGGTCCAAGGGCAGAGAACCGCCGCAGTTCTATCCCGGTATAGTCCTCTAGTGAATACATTGATTAAAATGACTGGACAGCTTTGTCTGAATCTATAATGCCATTTAGTGGTTCCCTTCAAGGACATCGCTCCAAGGAAGAATTAAAAGCAGTGGGGAAAATGCATCCTCCGTGGGGTTAGTCAGTAAGCCAATCTCTAAGTGTACGGACATTTATTTCCAACCTCTTGGAAATTATAGTCCCCATTGTGCAATTCTTTATATAAGTATATAATTTGCTGTACGCTCCGGCATCTGGCCTGGAAAGCTTTCCCCTGGTATACCGCAATGCAAACTTTAAAATATATTGCATACCTCTAGTCTATAGATCAAAAGGGCTGAAACAACACAAATTAGCCCCGAACAGGAATAATATATAAAGGTTATCTGAAAATATAGGTCCATGGGCTAAAAATGACATACTATATATATAGAGAGAGATAGATAGATTTTTGTCTTTACCCCAAATAAAATTAGGTATTTAAATGCTAATTAATTGGCATACCATTACATAAGTTGTAGTGGGTAAAGATGATGGAAAAACCTTCCACTTAAGGAGGTAGAAGTATTATTATTAAACACTCATCTACAGACACCAGACAGGCCAGAAGGCTTGCTGCCACAACCACAAGGGATTCTGGGTAGGTGAATGCAAATAAGGTCAACAATTATCACCTTTTGCCTCTATATCCACTTTATACATGGATACCTTGTAAGTAATTGCCTGTTGTACAGGACAGCCTTTAGACCATCCAGGTCCTGCAAGAAGACCAGAACCCCCCCTTTCTTCTGTAGGAGACCATCTGGGTACAGCCAAAATGTCAAGGCCCAGCAGTCCTCCCTCAAACATCTGCAGAGGACCATCCAGATCCTGCCAAAAGGCCAGGGCCCAGCAGTCCCCTTTAAACTACTGGGTCTTATCTGCATGAGGTTGTGATACTGGCTTAATAGTTGAGGCTTGGAGTAGCCAAGAAATACCATTATATAAGTTATGGTGAGTAAAGGTGATGGAAACTCTTCTACTTAAATTAAGGGGGTAGTAGAAGTATTATTAAACACTCATCTACAGACACCAGACAAGCCAGAAGACTTGTTTTTCCCTCAGAAATCTCATGGTGATGCCACAATCACAAGGGATTCTGGGTAGGCGCATGCAAATAAGGTCAACAGTAATCTACCACACCCTTAATTGACATATTAATTTGCTGCTTTCCAAAAACTTCTTAACTTATTAACTTTAACTGCTGGACTTTAAGCACTCGTTTGTGTCAAACCCAACTACCTTGCAAAGTCATTGTCTCGGAAGAGAGAGAGCTCTAGGACGCCAACCAGGTATGGAGATAGCATAAAGCGGCCGGTCATCAGTAAAGGAGAAGAAACTGGGGTCTAGGATACTATATAACCCATATTAGGCCATATCTAGAATTCTAGCGAATGACACAAACATTCTTATGGATTAGAAAGGAAGTTTGTGAAGGAGAAACATTGGAGATCGAGGACCTTTCTGAGTGTTTACAACATAAAGAGCATCCCCTTCACCTGATAGAAAGACCACGGTGACCTGGAATCCCACAGCTACCCCATTGTTGCCTCTCACAGGTTCTTCTGCAGTTTGGGTTGATTCCAAAACTGGAACCACATAATGTGGTGGCCAAACTTTTAATTCCTTGGTTAAAGCCCAAGGATCATCTTATTCATGGTCTTATATTTCTCCATTGTTATTTGCATCCGATGGTTACAGAGACAATTATTTGCCTCCATAGACCACCGGCCAAGGTGGGTTCAGAAAGACCACTGTCTACTGGAATCCCGCAGTTACCTTGCTGTTTGTTAAATAATGTACCAGCTATAATGTCAATATTTTATGTGACAGCAGCTGCTGTCCACGGATCTGGAGAAGGGCCATCATCGTTTGAACAATAATCACCTGTTTTATTCTGCGTTTCTTTTGGAGGAATGGGAATTGTAAAAAAAATAAACACAGCCATTCTAGGTCTACTCGTTTGTTTTTATAAAAAGAAGAAAGACGTGTTAAATTATGCAATTTACAACATTGCACAAGCCCAGATTCCCCATCTCTCTCTCTCTCTCTGGCTCTGTACCCCAGCCACCAAAGCCAAAGCGTTCGACGAGGCAACTCGGAGGAATAACTGGAGAACTTGCCAGGTGGAATGGGGATCGAGTGATAGAAAAAAACAAAAACAAGTATAATAGATTTTTCTGTTTGATAGAAACCAGACTTTATGGGAACCGAAAATACGTTATTCTATTCAATGCAACGGTAATTAATATAATTAAAAAATAGTAGACTCTGTGCTTTGTGAATACCGCTTGTGTACATTTTTTTACAATAAACATGTAGGCTTTGGACATATGTTGGAAACCATTGAGGGCAGCTGCTTGAAGGACACTCCGGCCTTCATATAGGCTTCAAAGCATAAGATATTTAAATATTTAAGTGTTTAAATTAACGTGTTTTATGCTTTGCAAATACATGGAGGGATTGAGCAAAACCACCCTCAATGCATTTGCCCTCTGCCCCTGCCCCCTGGGCAAACACGTCTCCTGCACTGGCTTAGTGCGAGTTCTAGCGTTTCTAATGAGGAAACGCTCCCGTTGATGTCGGTAGGAGTGCTTTCCTGCCCCTCATTGACTCCAGCCACATGTGATGTGCCACAGCTCTGGAACTGCAGCTTCTCCTAATTTTTTTTTTATTATCATTATTTTTGCCGCTAAAGAACACATATAAAGGCACTTTAACCCCTTAAGGACAATGGGTGGTCCCTAAACCCATTGAAAACAATGCATTTTCTCATTAAGGGGTTAATTAATACGCGTTCTTCTTTGGTGGGGTTGTGTAGGGACACTGAAGGTGTTGGTAACATAGACCTCAAACAGCATTTACACTATGGCCAGATCATTTCTGCGCTTCTTCTACAAAATTTAGAACGTCCGTGGAAATGTATGTTTGATGGGACTGGATAACGGGCACTGAGTGTGTTATTTTTGACAAATCGGGCTTGTTTTGGCTTTCCCCTCACTCCTGCCCCTGGGAACGATGCTTCCGTCCTGTATATAGCAACGTAGAATTCCACGGCAGAGAACAACCATTTGGTCCATCTAGACTGCCCATTTTTCCTGATGTAAGGATTCAAACCCCTATCAATCCTTGGTCTGGTCCCATAGTGAGGAGAGCGTTATGTCTATCCCATGCCTGTTTAAATTCCCTTACTGTATTAGCCTCCACCACTTCTACCGTAAGACTGTTCCATTTACCTACTACCCTCTCAGTATATTCCTTGTGCAACTTCTTTTACCAAGAGGTGATCTCATCCAATCGCTCACTGACACTACGTGGTCAGAAGTGATGTCATTTCCCGCCATGCAGCGCCAGGGAGTAATTGGAGTAACTGTGGCCCTGGAGTAATTGGTGCAGGGGCCCTCAGAACTCCGGGGCCCTGGAGCAATTGCCCGAGGGCCACACTTTTGATGGGTCACACTACCTTCAGCTATTTCTCCGTTTCACGGCTAAATCTTTTTTTTTTTTTTTTATCCTTTGCTGTAAAAGAAGAAATAAATATAAATAAATAAATGTATTTTATTGGTGGTAACAGCATTTTTTATTGGATTTCTTCTTTTTTTTGGTACGCTGCATGTTGCTAACATATTTTGTGTTAATTAAGGGATACAAATTCAAGGCACCTTTATACATAATTTAGTTCTCTTTATAGAAAGATCACTTCCGCTAAAAAAAAGAACATAACGCTCAAATAAAAAACAAGCGGCGAAGCCAAATTCCTTAAATATTGTCAGCTTTCTGACTCCAAACAGCTGCTAAATTAGATGCAAATTTAATGTGTTTTGCAAATAGCTTTCCGACAATATCGGCTTATTGCGCGGACAATTTTTTAACAATATTGCTTCTATTGATAATATGACATCATTGCGAGAATGAAAAAGCTAAATACAGCAAAAAAAAACCCCCAAAAACAAGAAAAACAGACGTGATTCATAACACCTTCCATTTCTTCTAAATTCCAGCTTTATAAAGAGACGTATTTTAGAAGCACTCTGGAAAAAAACCTCTAAATTACGATAAACTATTAACCATAAAGTCTGCTTTGGAAAGGAGATTCGAATGCCATAAAGGCTGAAAACGAGTGACTTGGCGAATATTTTATAGTAATAGTGAAACAATAAAAAAAAAAAAAAAAAAATCAAAGCCAACCAAAAAAAAAAAATGCGGAGAAGTTTAATGTTGGTCAGATTAACACCGATATATTAAGCAAATGCATAAAAACGACACCCTCTGCGTTCTTAATTATTTTATTTTGAAATACTTGGGATTGACTTTGGTTTCTGGAAGGATCCAAATATATTCCTTCCACGGATGTTGTTTCCAATGCGGTTGACCTTGGTAGACTCTGTTCTGGTCATCGGTCGGTGGTTGACCGTGACTTCGGCGTCGATCCGCCCGTTGGCCTTCGTTATCGGTTGTTTGGAGAGAAGTATGGTCAGACCGGTGAAAATAAGAAGAGTGTGACCACAAATGGTGAGAATGGTTGAGTCTGGGGTAAGGCTGGTCTTAATGGGGATCGGATGGGGAGGAAATGGAGGAAATGGTCAGAATGGATAGGAGAAGAAGATGGTCACAAGAGGAGAGGAACATCAGAACGAGGAGAGGATGGTCATAATCTGCTAAATCATTTTAGGAAGTTGGACAGAATGGTCTATGTGAAGACTATGTTTGGAAAGAGAAGAATGTGACCATAAAGTCTGAACCAATATGGAGCCATGATTTGTGGGCAAGCAGAGATGGGCACCACAGTCAACCGAGTAATCAGTAATCCCAAAAATCCAAGCATCTCATGAAAAAGCCATCGTAAAATATTCAAAACATTACTTTATAGTCCTAAATGACCATAACCACCAATCTGCCAGAGGAACAACCTATAAATTAACCCAGGAGACATTTCAATAGCGAGGGAACAAGGAAGCATATGGAAGGGTTTATGAGAATTGTTAACAGCTGTATGTTCAATGACTTTTTGGGACCCAACGAGTAGAGAGTAGAGTAGTAGAGATCACCCCAACCGTCTCTAAGTTCGCTGGTGTGGTAAACCGCCGAATTGGGAATGTAAGACCCTGCGTTTAAGCCAGAGAACGGTAAGAATGCAACAGACTACAAAGATTAGAATGAGAGGACGATCCAGTGATAAGGGATGTGGCCAGAACAGTATCTGTTCCGACCCCGATCTCAATCAATCAATTCAGTTAATAACCCAAAACCATGAACTTCTTGGCTATAAAAAAAACGTATTGATCCGAAGTCATATGACTACGTCACATGTGGAAGCCATCCTGCCGATTTAGTTATCAGTATGCTGGCTGGCTAAGTACACAGACGGGAAACCACGTTAATAAATGCTGGATCGGAGGATTTGTAGATTGTTTGAGTACACGCGCGGCACTGGACCTGGAAGAGACAGGAGCATGGAGACGCCATCTGCTACAACCAGCAGCAGACACATACACCCCTCGCACACACACGGGGACACACACTCACACCCACATACACACACGGGGACACACATTCACACCCACATACACACACGGACACACACACACACGGGGACACACTCACACCCACATACACACACACGGGGACACACACTCACACCCACATACACACTCACACCCACATACACACACACGCGCACTCTCTGATAACGCAGGATACTTAGCAAGAATCTGATGCTCTAGTTACATCCTACAGGACTTAACACACATTCCCTATATAACAATATATGGGGTTTGCCATAAATTAAAGGTGCTGTTCCACTCAGACAAAACAGCTGTTAGCGTTTAAAAAAAAAACACGTTTTATTAAATTTGTTTAACCGTAGCGTAGAACTCCATCGTAGCCCAGCCTCGGGGTCTCGGGGGGGGGGATGGGCAGATTCTCAGAGTCGCACAGTCCCTGATCCAACTCCTTCATCTTCTACTCTGACGTCATGGTATCCGAGCATCCCGATTGGTGCCCTTCTCACCGGTCCTTTTCTTGAAAGCCAAAGAAACGGGTAGGTAGTTAAATGCATGGGGGGGGGGATTCATGGGGCAGCCAGTCTTTCGGGGAAAAAAGAGGGAAAAAATGTTAATTTAGAGAAAATACTATCACATGCAGCGTCCCTTTAACAATCTCAGTGATTATAGGAGAAAGATAACTTAATGGGGAGGAATAATTATTTTCCTAAAACTTTTGCCCAGTGCTGTATATATTATTGGTGGGACCTTGACAAAAATAAGACTAAGTCGGGGGCAGAATGGGCTGCCGTGCTTTACAATGCCCCTCCATGATGTTCTGTTATATCCTTTTTATTACATACTTTGCAATTGTGACCCTTCTAAAGTTATCGTTAACTTTTATTTTAAGTTCTGGCGCATGAGGCCGTTGCCGATATATAGGTTTTTTTTAGCTTCCAATTTGTGTTTTTGGGGTTTTTTTCCACATCGATGAATGTAATAACAAAAAATATTCTGATGCAAACATCTAAATGAGGTCTACGCCGGAGCCAGAAAGAGAAGAACGGGATGGGAATAGTTAACTCGACGAATGTTCCCTGTAGCCTTCACTGACCTTGACATTGATTCATGACCTCTGCATCCCGCACTGACACGAAGATCTATATCACCCAGAAGGACGCATTCCTGCCATGAGCATCAGCATCCCTGACGGCGGCCATCGTTATCGCTTAATAAATTAATAGTGAAAAAGTACTCAGCGCTTGCTGCGTAAGCAAATCGTTTATTATATGGTTTGGACTCTGAAGGGCCTCCTGTTGACCCCGCGCGTTATACTAACGGGTGTTTCAATCATTATTACGCTCGCAGTGTATCTTCTCATTCCAGTACATAAGGAATCTAATGCTAGAGGGTCAGAGGCTGAGATGGAATGGAAGGAAGTTTGAATTCCCTTTTAAGGGTGGTAGATGAGTGGAACAGCTTCCCGGCAGAAGTGGTAGAGCTTAATACGGCGAGGGAATATAAACAGAGACCAACGACTGATCTATTTATTGGAGAGCGTATTTATTCTCAACTGACAGTACCAGAAAAAACTGGGAGACGGTTAGATGGATCTTAAAAAAACGATTAAATGGACTTAGATTGACCATTAAGTTTTTTCCCCCCAAATATTAGCTCTTTAGTAGCTCAGCTCAAGGATTTTATTGCAGCGACTCGCTAACGATGGCAAAATGGTTTGTATTCAGATAGTGCTGGCAAAAATGGTGGTCGTACCGGCGATCTCTCGGGGTTTGCCCCCAAGGGGCATATTATCAGGGTGGTCATACAGCCACACTCGTTACTATTCTACCCCGCTGTCATCATATATAAGACTCCCAGTTGGTGCTTTGGCTCCCAGAATGGTATGGCTGATATCCCTGCTTGAATGCAGGTGACTCAATTTAAGTGTATCATTAAATAATGATAAGCCAAGCTTTTCATGAGGGCCGGTATTAGGGCCATTTGGCTGAGCCACTACATAGAATCTTCTCGAATAATCCAAGAGTCTCGGGGTCACCGCGTTCCCAGGTATGATTGTGAGGTCCTTAAATAAGCCGTAACCTGCTGTTATTGGGTGATTGTGCCGTTATTTACACGGAAGCCAACCAGACGCTCTTACCTGTTGAGTTGCGAGATTTATGTTCCAATGTCGCTGGTTTGCGTTAACGAGACTGCCGCTGCCTGATGTGAATTTCCGAGACCCCCATCCATTCATCCCTAATCTATATAATACGCGGCGTAATATCGCTCAGATCCGTCCAATCGCAGCTCTTCGCGGAGATCTTCTAGATGCGGCCACTTACCTTATTTACGTGCAAATGACTTATTGAACAGCTTTGTTGCTCTGCCTGTTAATGCTGATGCGATGATCTTCCTCAGGGGTATTCGGCGTCTCCGCTTCCATACACAGAGCCCCTTTCTTTATGTGAAAATAGAGAATAAAGGTCTAAAAGCCTGTTAGCCGTGACCCCTAAAATGTCACGGCCGTGTAAGGATGCCCCCCAATATCAGGTGTCCAGCTGGAGACGCCTGTGTTAGGGGGCGTGGCAAAAGACAGTGAGGGCCGGGTCATGCACAGAAGTGGGAAGGGTCAGAGGTGTGTCCACCTGCCCACCATACCTGGGGAGTCTTCGGGTTTCGCAGGGAGACTCTCGGGCACGCCCCACTCCCCGCCCACCACAGCCAGTTCTCCCGCCCATTTGCATCAATAGACCGACATTAGTGGACCGCCCACTGCCACCAGCAGGACCCTCTACCTACCCCTGAAAAGGGAGGGCACCAACAGCGCAGACCCCCCATTGATTTTACAGCTCTTTGGACCTGTCAGGGAGGATCTCACCAACTGTCCAACGATCCCCACGGCCCCCAGAAGCAGGGCGTAGCCTGAAAATCAGGACTCTTCTGCTGATAAAGGGACACCTGGGAGCTATGTGTGATATTCAGCCGTATATACATCTGACTTCATTTGGAATGTGCCGGGGACCTGTCTGTTTTAGGGCGGTATGATTACCGAGACTTTTGATTTAACTTTGTGACCTATTAATAACTATTTTTATAATTTACATTAAGAATAATGCGGTTTATTTACCCCGTTTAATTTATAAAGCCGTTCCCTGCTGTTTCTATACACATTATCGGGGCTTTTAGGGCTGTAGAACCCTGCGATCCCCTCATACCCAGCAAACATTCTGACCTCCTAGAAAAGAGGGGCATCAGGGGAGGAAGGAGGGGCATCAGAGAAGGAAAGAGGAAACACTGGGGAGGAAAAAGCAGCTATTCTTTTTACGGAGGGACACCATTGGTTCCTATGGTGACTGATTTGTTTCTTCTTTTCCATAACGTTTACCCATCAATTACTCTTTATAGATGTGCTGAAAACGCTTTCCCCGCCACTATCTCTGACTAAATTTGACTTATACCGTGACAAAAAAAATATGTTTTCTTTTCTAATAAATAGGGAATCTGGTACAAAGTTCTCAAAGTTCTAAGAGTGGACTTATCGCCATAGCAACCAAATAAATGGTGCTGCCGCTAAAGCGATTTGGCAACGGTAACGACCCGTCTCATCCTCTAGAAATAAGTGACGGTTGTTTTGACGATGACTTTTAACCCCTTAGTGCCTAATGATATTTAAAGAATAGCTTTTGCCTCTAGAGAGGGTAGACCGGCCTTACCCCGGTGTGATTCTGCGATGTAATTCCGTGTCCTAATATATTTTGTTGGCGCGCGGATGGTTAAGACGGAATAGCTTGCCTAATATCCGTGGAGCCGCCGTGTAATGGCGTTATTAAGCGGAAACATGTTCTTCAGCTGATGAAATCGTGTTGAGCCGGCTCGTCTCGTAATGACGGCGTCTCCGATTGCTATTCCATGTTCCTCGCGGTGTCATATCATCAGCGGAGTGTGAAGGACGAGCCAGGCGCTCGCCGCGTGTAAACATGGACCAAGTCTATGCAAATGCGCGTCGTCATTCCCGCGTTCGCCGTGATACTTCTGCGGCTTATTGGGGCTTAGTAACTGCGGTCCGTTCCCTCGACGCGCATTCTCCATGCGCGTATCCGCGGCTCAAAATCTATGCGCTAACCAAAAGGAAGAACGCCGCAAATCCTCCAAAAAGTAGACACGGAAATAGTTATTTTTTTTATCATTTAAAGTAAGGGAACAGAAGAAAAATCTAAATCAAATCAGTTATTTTGTAGGCGTAAAGTTAGGTATTTGATTAAAATGATACCAAACACGTGGTGATGTCGCTGAAGACAGTTTAATGTTAAAAGTCATACAATATGGCAAGACTGAGGACAGCAACGACACACAGGGTAGTTACACCGCGTCAGGGAGGTCTCTGCCAGGCGGGTTTAAGAGGGAAAGTTCCTCCTTGGGACCCTACTTCCCCGCATGACTCTTCTCTTTTTTAGGAGCTCACAGTGTCGGGTATATATAATACATATCAAGTCACAAAAAAAGTCTGGGTAAAGCCATGTCGAAGCCGCACACCACACCCCCCTAAAACAAAAAAATGGAGTGTCCCAAATCCTATATATTTAATGCATATTAAGTAAGGAATGAAGATCGGCTGTAAAGGGATTTACCGTTGGAACGAAACTCCCACAAATGGTGCATTTAACTGACCCTTGTGTACTAACCCTTAGAATGGCTCAGAGGTGAACAATGAAAGGGTTAAAACACAGATTTGTATCTTGATACTATTTTTATAGCCGCTTCGTCTCAGCTCTGCATTTACCCCCCAAAACTGCCATGTTACGGTAAACAATGCCCCCTGTTGTTAGGCATTTAAATGCCCCCGGATGGGGAAACACATTAAGGAGCCTATGGCTATACCTTGAACTGTTCGGTGGCTTTGTGTGGGGCGGGGCTAGCTGTGCATGGGGCGGGGCTATCCCCAGAGTGTCTATGGGGGAGGTAATCAGAGGAAAGTGGGCAGGACATGCGTGGGGAGTGGCTGTTCCAGAAAGAAGAAGCTGACCTGGAGACCCGGGGAAGCAGAGCTGCACCTGGAGACTCAGAGTCAAACCCCGAGAGTTCCCAGACATGCCCACGACCCCTATAATTGAATCCTCACTCATCCTCACACGAGTTGGAGTAGGATCACTGTTCCTCCTGTTTGCCCCGTAGAAGTCCCCTTTTCTTTTATTAATTTGTTAATTAAGGTTTAAATTAATGTTTTTAAATTAATGCATTCTGGCAAGTTTGAGATATGGGATGGGGGGCTCCACTAGATTTTAATTTAAATAATGAATGCGCAATTAATTAACGAATACACAAGTTGCTGTTTTTTTTTTAACTCAACTGTGAAACAGAAGCGCTGGGCCGAGTCAAAAATTATCAAGCGTGGAGCAACATTTCTTGGTGCAAATTGTAAGCACCTTAAATTCCCCTAAAGTCGGAGTTTTTAACCTGCTGTTATACTCTACCTGTTCAAAAGCCTCCATATCGCTAATAGCAGCCATCATACCTGTGACTAAGTAGAAGTTCCTGCTGTAATCCAATCCGCACCGTTCCCAGCTATTGTGTTAACCCCTCGTGGTCCAGCAGTTATATAGTGTACGAGAAATCTAATTGTAGAATTATAGATGCTCGCTGCCTTGGGCATAAACATTGACATTTAATGAAGTGATACAGGGACGATAGATGTTTAAAGCCATTTACAATCGAGTGTGACTAAAATAAAATATTAAATCAGCCCATTGGTCTCGGAACGCGGTGCTTTGCATTACAGCGTGAAACTCTTGGCAGCGACGACCTAAATTCTTATTTATTAGAATAATTTATTTTATGTTGCGTGGCAATGAAAACTGTAGATAAGTAGTGGCCAAAATGCATTCTAATTGCCACAGAACAAAAAAATGTTTGGAGCATAGGTTAAAAATGGTAGAATGGATGAAACCTGCTTCAAAATGGGCAAAAGTGGGTGGGGCTACCTGAAGCTCCTCCTCCTCTGTCTCCTACTGATATAAATTACCAACCTTCTGCTGACTGATGACTGTAGAAGTTTAGAGGAAGGACAGAACACGATCTATCTATTAATTCTTTTTAAGATAATCGAAGAGCTGGTTGGCTGTAAAATTAAACCATCTCCTCAAATATTTATTTTTCATATGGGTCTTTCGAATTTAAATATAACGCAGAGAAATCTGATTGTACAATTAATTCTAGCATGTAAACTCGTTATAGCGAGGAACTGGAAAAAAAAAGGTAAAATTAGTTGGAATGAAATCCATGCTCAAATTCAACACCAATATAAAATGGAAAAAGGCTACTATATGAGTATAGCTAAAAGTAATATTCATATTGATATCTGGAAACCATGGATAACCCGCACACAGGTAGAACTAGAAACTGGAAATTGAACAGAAATAATAATAAAAAAATTCAAGAGATACCGAGACGCTATTATTGATTCTTTCCTTACGGATAAACGTATTTATAATATATACATGACTTATTTATGAATGCGTATATATATGTTTATGCACTGTTGTTTGCACTTTCCTTCACTTTTTATGTCTAAGTATGATATTTATTGAGAATTTATGTTTGTATGTCATTTATACGTTTATAATAAAAAAATTTAAAAAAAAAAAAAGAACACGATCTATGAGGTCACATCTCACATTAGCAGACCTGAGATCACCACGGGTTTGACCCGGAGTCTCTGGGTGAGGCCAGTTTTCCCTGGATCTCCAGGCAGGGAAGCAGGACTAGTCTATGCCCCGAACATTTCTTAGATGACCCATCCCAACATATCAAATATCTATTTAAATAAGACATTTAGAAGAATAATGGATTTTATTTACACCGTTAAATTTCGAAAGCCATTTCTGGCTGTTCCTCTACACATTATTGAGGCTTTTAGGGCTGTAGAACCCTGCGATCCCCTCATACCCAGCAAACGTTCTGACCTCCTAGAAAAGAGCGATGTAAGCTGACAGAGGACAATACCTCAAGTTCCTTAAGCAGGCCAGATATAGTTTATTGCCCCAAAGAGAAGAACATATACTTAGCTTCGGGTTACTTTAGCAACAACTTGGGGGAAGCTGGTGTCCGGCAGCTGGACACGAAGACGCGGTCAGACATTCCAGTAGAGCGATGATCGGACAGCCTTACCCAAATGGACAGCGGTCCAAGATCCAGCAAGCACTGCGCGCAGACACTATACAAATGCGATGTCTGTCGCACTATGGCCATGATAGATAAGAAAGAATAGCAAGGAGAAAGAACAGCTCCATGAGCACTAAGGAGTCGTAGATATCTCCCGTCACAAGGAACATCAGGGGAGAATACAGGGACTCGGGTCCCAAAGATGGCCACTTGGGTGGTATGTTCAAGCCATATGGGATATTGTTCATAAATCAAGCCGGCCTGTAGGGAATCCCCCCAACATTCCACATTTGTCAGTCCTCCCCTTGTACCGGGACCAACAAACTTAACACTTTAATAAATGTAAGTATGCATTTCATAAACAAGAGGATACTGAACCAAAATAAGACAATTCCTACGAAATTTGCAACGCGAGCCAATGTAATTATCACTTTTCTCATTAGGGCAGGAGACAAAAAACCCGCAATCAAGCCATGGTTTCCGTCTTGAAATGAGAGATATTACAATGCATAATACAGTAACACATAATGCAGTTAAACCCGCCGTAATTCCAGACGATACAATGGAGGTCTCCGGCGGTGTTTTTTTTTTGGGGGGGGGTTAAGTAAGTGGAGTTTCATGCAGTCGTAGAGAATAGTTTTATTTTTAAACCCCCCGGAGACTTATTGTTGAGAAATAGTTGGCATTTTACTGGATGTTGTGTTCCTCACAGTTTCTTGGATGAAAGATTACGGTTCACAAGCCGGAATAACGCCGTTCTTTCTTCTTTCAAGGCGTTTGACTGCAATGAGCTCTCGCGGAGACGCGGCATCTTATCTGCTTGGGGTGGGCTCCGGTGGTTCAGAGGTTCCTTCTTTTGTTATAATTCACGCTGAACATACAGGGAGGGAAGCGCTTATTTTTAAAGTAATCCCACGTTCTGTAACGATACGACCACATGAATTAAAATGAGGAGGAATCTAGAATACTAAGCTCACTATGATCACACTTGTGGACGCTCTAGGTTTGACTCAGAGTCTCCGGGTGAAGCCCTAATTTCCCAGGTCTCCGGGTTACTTTCCTCTTTCTCTAGGCAGAGGGGAGGCAGTTGGCGATACGCACTCCCTGCCACCTTCTTTTTCTCAATCCGCTTAAAGTTGCCAGGGGGCTAGCCCTGTGCCACACACAGGTAGCCTTGTCTCACTTTGTGGCTAATCACCCCCTCCCCCACAGAGTCCTCCTAGAAACCAAAACATGTAGGTAAGGGGAGTCCAAAGTGACTCAAATGGCAAATGTGTTGTGCTAGTGCTTCTACAGACAAAGTCCACCATCGTCTCCTCTCGGTGGAAAATTATATAGGCGATTAGCTTTTGGTGAGAATGCAAAGTTCTGTAGAAGGTGGAGAGCTACTGGTGGCCCATTCTGGGAAGTTCCTCGGTATAAATATAGTAAGACCCGGGCCCAAACTGGCCATCTGAATACAAGTGGCCTTAAAGTGTTAGGGTCGCTTAGTTATCCTCCATGTGAGATAACTGTGTGTAGTGTGTGTTACTGACAATGTATAAATGTGTTAGTTTAAGTATGTAAGTGTGTAAATGTGAGTGTGTATGTGTGAATATGTGTGTCAGTGAGTTACCGGGGGGGTGGTTAATGGCCACTTGGACCAGAATGTGCCAGCCCACCCCTAATTCCACAGCGTGGTCCAAAAGTTCCTTAAGAAATTAATCTTTAAAATTTATAAGAAGAAAGCATATTTTTTTTTAAAGAAGCTGATAATTGGATGAAATATCATATATATGGCATTAGAATATGTACATTGCTGTGGAATATGATGGTGCTATATAAAACAATTAATAATAATAAAATAATAATTAATAAAAAAAAAATAATAATAATATAATAATAATTATAATAATAATAAAAGTGATAATATAAGTGATACAGTTTTATAATTACCAGTAATTTAAAACAGGACATGCACACGTACAATCTCCATGCTACATTTCGGACGGTGACAAAATTAAGTAAGGGTTCCTGTAGGGCTCAAATCTATTCAGGATTTTAACCATTTCAAACATGTTAAACAAACCTTAATTGACCTGTAATGATTTTTTCCTCCTCTCCATATCCGATCACTTAAAAACAACGTTCAAAATGAGCTTCTTAGCTTGCGTACCAACAACCTATCAGTGCCTGCTTATGAGTCACATGACAATTAAGCATTCCCTGAAAAAAAAAAAAAGCTTAAAGACTCATTTCTGGGAATCGTTTTAGAATGAAACAGCTGTCCCTTTAAACCATGCCAGTTCAACCCCCGACTTAGATAATGTATCATACCCCTTTCAGCACCAGCGGGGCAACTAACTCATTGTATTATTATTATCATTATTATTATTATTATTATTATTATGTACGCCCCTCTGTCCCTGAATGGGTTAAAGTCACCTGACCATTTCTGCTATAAAAATAACAGATAGTCCCCTCCGCCGACATGAATTTTTGAGGGTATTAAAGCCGCTTCCATGTTCAGCTCCTATAGCGGCTTATTATATTCAAGCTGTTAATTGGATTATATATGTTTAGTTGTCTCGTAATTATTTCGCTGAGCGGTATTAATATTTCATGCCATTGGCTCGCTTTGCATTTTATTAAACAGCGAAGAGACAGCCATCCGCCGACTTGTTATGCCAAGACGGCTCCTATTTTGTATTCAGACGGCGGAGGGAGTTTAGTATTATATTTGGAGACGGGGGAGAGGGTTACGTTGCTGTGAAAAAGGCCTGAATTTGGCTGGGAAAAAAAAAAATAATTGGCAACCGGAGTGTCGGTAAATAAAAAATGTATCCTTTATGGGTCGAGGTCATTAAAGATATCTTTTTTTAGGCCCGGAATCGGCCGTGGAATATTTTAGGCTGAATTCTGCTCGTTTAAAAGAATAAATAGAAGAAGCTCCTGGAATTGCAAAAAGATCATTTTTAATGCAGGAATACAAGTAGAATTTGTAAAGTATCCAGTTTTTCATCTAAATTTTTTAAAATTTTTTGGTTTTTAATAAAAGCGAATTTAACGAAATATTTGAGGTCCGAACGGACTTCATTAGCATCACCATAAAGCATCAGCTCAGTGTGGTGTTTGAGCCGGGAAAGTCACCCAAAATATCACATGACTGACAGCCACGACCACCCCAGGTCTGCAGATAAAGGGGGTTTATTGGAACAAAATGAGATAAAACCAGGTTTTTGTCACCGACCGATGTTACTGTATACAGCGCTGGGGGGTTATATTACTGTATACAGCACTGGGGGGTTTATTACTGTATCAGCTGGCGGGTTATATTACTGTATAACAGCACTAGGGGGTTATACTTAACTGTAATACAGCACTGGGGGTTTATATTACCTGTATACAGCGCATGGGGATTATTATGGTAATAAGCGCTGAGGGATTAGTTAATGGTATACAGCGCTGGGGATTATTATTGTATACAGAGCTGGGGATTATTATGGTATACAGCGCTGGGGATTATTATTGTATACAGTGCTGGGGATTATTATTGTATACAGAGCTGGGTTTGTGTTTTTTCCAATGGGATTTCTCCCATGACACAGACTTTACATTAAGTGGCTTTTAAACAATCGCAGTGGCAAACAGTAGCGACCAAGAGGCTATACCTAGTTTTTAAATATAAATGGTAGTTATAAAGGTGACATTTTCCTGTTAATAAGAAGGTTGATGATGTCTAATGTATTAACACGTGGCGGTTTGCTCTACACCCGAATGAAGCCCACGGGGGCCAGAATGGAGTAGAGTGGGCCCTGACAGAGTGCTAAGCAGGGTTAGGCAGGAATTGTGGATTTTAGGGGAGGAGTTTTGGTCGGAGGAGATTTAGGTTTGGTGATCACAGGGGTAAGGAGCCATTTTGTTTAACCTTATCTGGTGGTGTTTGTCCCACCTTCCCTCCCCTTATGTGGTTGAGTTTGTGGAGTGGTGGTGCTGCATTAGTCCCAGTCGTGGGCAGTAGCTTGCCAGGCATCCAAGGGGTTAATGTGGTGGTATGATCATTGGTGGTCATAACCGGTGGGAGGTTCCTTGCAAGGAGTGGTGCTTGGAACCTCAGGTCCGGGTTGGGGCATCCTGGTCCCCTCCCAAAATTGGTGTGTGGTTTGGTACCTGGACAACTTGGCAAGCTAGGTTGGTTTTGGTGACGTCATTGTCTCTGTTAACGCATCTATGTTCATTATTTCAGGTTTTACAGGACAATGACTGTTAAATAAAACGGCTGTGGCCTTTTCAAACCCATCTTGTGTGTTGGTTTTTTTATTTAATTGAGCAAATGAGCCGAGCCTGGCCCGTGAGTCGAAGCTACATCTGTCAAGGGATTTAGCATCTCTTTGGATTCCCCAATTCTTTTTATGGAATCTCCTGTTCTTCAAGAAATCCCTAAGAGTTTTGCACGAAATACAAACGTTTGGTTGTTTCCCATCGGTCCTTCTCTAGAACAATCGCTTGGGAAATGTACCTGCGCAGCGACAGCTTCCACGCCGCCTTATTATAATCTTCGCTAAAGTATTTACACAGCGACGGAGCCGCACGTTTCCCACTGTTGTCTTTCTTCGGTCGAGAGATTTCTCAATCAGATTGTGTTATGCCTTCGGAAAAAGGCATGAATTATTTATTTTTTTGGAGTGTATTTAAGGAGCATCTCCCCAGACTCCTCTTCTTCAGGGTACAAGTCTAGGCGAGTGTGAAAACTGATGTGTTTTGCAATCGTCCCAGGAGAGGCTGATCCCCCCCCCATGGGTCACAACGTCCAATACGAAGCCGGTTTGCGTAGTCATCGCCCCGTGGACAAGAGATGGGGACATCTACCGCCTCTGGGGCTGTCAACTCAACAAACTTCAAGAGACGTTACTTTCTCCTGAAAATAAGCTACGGGGAATAGAGATATCTACCAGTCGAGAACTGTCAAGGTCAGGGAAAGAGAAAGACCGGCCCCGCGTCCTTTGTAATAGGATTTGGAAGTCAGTTACGATGAGAGATAATAGGTTTGAACATGTTGCAGTGGTAGAAGGTGCCTCCAGCTCCTAGCTTCTGCATCATGGCTGCTGAGAAGTCCAGGGCTGAAGGACATGCCAGCAGATCCATGACCCCATCTCAGAGCCCACCGCGGTTAAATGACACAGAATCCGTATCATGGAAAATGTTTTGTCTAGAGAATCCAATATTACTTTGCAACATAGAAACGTGGCATCCGCCAGCAGGTCAGCCCCATTCGGCCCAATCCGGCCTGGTCTAGTCTATCTTCCTGCTGTAAAGACTCAAACCTTAATCAGTGGTTGGTCTCGTCTTAGATTCAGGAGCCCTATGCCGATCCCATGCATGTTTAAATACCCTCACTGTATTAGCCTCTACCACTTCTACTGGGAGACTGTTCCACTTATCTACCACCCTCTCAGTAAGGAGGAGAAAAAATGCTCGTACTATGCGCAGGTCATCTTTGAATGATTTACCACCAAGTTCCCAACAAATATGCAGTTTGTTACAGGAGAAACCTTGACCTTGTATGTAATGGCCCCTTTAATTTAACATTTTTCTTCCATTCATCAGGAATCCCTACATGCAAAAATAATATATGACATTTATGTTCCTTCCTTGGCGTGTTCCTTTAAATGGGTGTTTGTATAAAGAGCTTAACATCTTGCAGGTAAAGTGCATCCCCGAAATATCCTAAAAGCTGGTAAACCACCTTAAAAATATTGACAAGTATATGTATATAGACTGCATTGTAAGTAAAGTTAACTAATATTGTGTGTTTCACGGTAATATTTCAATGGTTTCAGTGGTATTATGTGAGTGAAATGCCCCCTCCCCTCCAACTTTTACCCCAAAAGCAACACCAGGTTGGTCAGACTGTGATGAGATGCCACCTACTAGGTGCTAAGAGCAGTCAGCATAGCTGGGCAAGGTTCTCGGAGCTCTTCCTCCTCTGGGGGGAAGGGCTTTGTGAGGGGTGGGGCTAGCTAGCTCTGCATGGGGCAGGGCTAAATATGCATAGAGGTAGGGCTAGCTTCAGACAGTCCTGATTAGGAGGGAAATTAGGCAGGGAGTGGGCGTGGCTAAGTGCCACTCCCTTTTCCCAGAGAAAGGGAGAAGTGACCCCGAGGCCCAGGGAAGCCGCGTTAACCCCAGAGACTTCGCAGCCGGGTGTCACAGTGTGTTATAAAACTGCAATAAAATATAAAAAAAATGTATTTTCCGCCCAAAACTAGTGACACGTTCGCTGTAAAATTTCTGCCCCCGGACGCTAGGGGGGGGGGACATTTTTGAGGGACACAGGGCGAGTCTGGCAGAGTTTAGTCAGAGTTGTATGAAGGATCCTCATTTTTATTTTAACCACGCGTTACCAATAAAGATTTTTTTCCCCCCAATCATAAATTGTTCTCAAGGCAAACTCACACGTGTGCTGAGAGGAAAAGACCACAATAATAATTCACCCTGCATAGGCAATTTGCTGTCTTTATGCCCCATTGGTCATTCAATTAAAATACAATACAGTTGAATATTGCGGCTATCGCTCCCCGTCTGCGCTGAATTCATCTCATTGTGGTCTCTCTTTTATTTTTTTAGGTCCGTAACCGGCTTAGATAAGGAGCCAGACGTTGTGCACATGGAAGCCCGGACTGCGGATGGACGTGAGTGCGCCCGCTTAGAGATATAATGCATTTTATTAAATACGATGTTAATTAAGCTGCAGAAGGCAAACACAGAATTTTCCGGCAGGTCGGCCCTATACGGCCCCCGTCTAGTCTACTTGTTGCTCCTGCTGTAAAGACTCAACCCTTAATCAGTCGTTGGTCTCCTCGATTGAAGAGCCGTATGCCTATCCCATGTGTGTTTAAATGCCCTCACTGTATTACCTTCTACTTCTACCACTTCTACTGGGTGGCTGTTCTATTTACTTACCACCACTAAAGAGTGTAAAAAGTATGATATATATATATATTACATGCTAAAAACACACTCACATGTGAAAAGCGTAAGCGTTCTCAACGCCTGGTGGACTAAGGTCTTATCTACTAACTCCATGAGGCCTTATCATACTGCCTCGTGGTAAGCAATAATTTCACTCCATCCTTATTATCAACAGGGACTCTAATGATGTAGGACTCATTTAGCTCTGCCATAAAGCATCAGCTGTGTGTGGCATTTGAAGTAGAGAAGGGGGGTGGGCAAGACTGACGATCACGTGACCCCAGGCTCGAATTTTTTTCCCCCTGCCATATAAGGAAATTCCTCATGAACATTAATATGGAGGCTTACGAGGTCCAAAATAGGCTTTTAATTGGAACAAGAACCCATCTTCTTTCAATGTTAAGCTAAATAATGTATTTTTAAGAAAAATATGTATTCTTTTGCGGAACTTTCTCCTTAAAGTGGAGGCTGCGAGTTTTTTTTTAGCCTGTAAAATATTTTTATTTTTCTGAATATATATCGCCGGCATTAAACCCGTCCTTCCGTCTCTATAGGATTTATGCCGCGCTGTTTGCTTAGCGTCTAAACTGGCAAAAGCTCACCTAAGCGTGATATTTGCTTACAATTTAACGCGCGCCTCCTACAACATATTTCCTTGAGCTTTCGAATGTTTGCGTTGTGGATTTCACGCTGGAATTATGGTAGGGAAAGCGCGACCCGCGCACGTGTCTCCCGGTGCACTCGATAATTTGCAAAGGAAATGCTCAGAAGGGTTCATTTGCTTCAAATATTTGTTTGGATTTCATTTAAACCAAATGAGTTCGTGGGATTGGAGGGTGGGATAGGATGACCTTCAATTTCTTGGACTCCGGAGGGTATTATATCAGATACACCTGCGACAGCAGGATAGGCTTAGAGGAATTAACCTTTTGAACATGTGTACATAAAAATCTATATCTTACATGTAGCTTTAAAAAAACCCCAAAACAATATGATATATCATATATATAATGTAATATATATAATATATAGTATATATATATAATGTAATTATATATAATGTAATATAATTATATTTGCAATTATATATATTATATATAATATATATATACATATATAGTAATGTAAATATATATTAAGTATATATATATATACATGTAATATATAATATTATATATATAATTTAATATATAATATGATTATATTTAATTATAGATGTAAATAATATATATATATGTTTGTACATTTAAATGTATGTATACTTTTTTTGCTGATGTATATATATCTATATAATACAGTTGAGGGGGGGCAAGTGATTGTAGCGGCTCAAAACATTCTACCAGAAGGAGCCTGCTGAAGTCAGAAGGTTTTGGGGATACACAAGAAGGAATCAGATGTAACTTTATATTTATTTTTTATGCACTGGAACTTCCTGGCTGAGACTACGCAGATCCCTCCCTCACCAGGGGAGTGGCTTAGAGAGGGGTGGGGTTAGGCATGAATGTGGGCGAGGCCAGGCACATGAAGAATGGGGCTTCTCGTCCCCAGGTAGCTTAAATCTGCTCGGTCGTGGGAGGGGAAATGGGGCGGGTAGTGGGTGTGGCTAAATGCTGCTTTCACTACCCATAGACAGAGCATGGTGTCCCGGAGAGCCAACAATTCACCCAGATACTGCGAATGAAACCCATAGAGTTCCGAGGTACGCTATTTACACACATAACGGAATTCAAAGTCGTTCAAATTTTGGGGCAGCTTTTCTCCACTGTACGATGCAAGGTCATGTAGGAATAAAATATTGTTTTCAATGAAAGTCTGTAGACCACTGAAAGTGAGATACAAAAAGATGGGCGGTAAGGATCCGTCAGCGATTTTTCATTTTCACAAGAATCACCAGCTTTTGCAATATTTATTATATATATAATAATATTATATATATATATATATATATACATTTGGAGGAAATAAAATAAAAAAATGTGAAACTATTTAGAATCCTTTCAACGTATCTGTCTCCCTCTCGCGTAGTTTCTGCCTTTTCGCTGATGGATGTGCACAGGGTTCTGCCCTCGGTTTAAGTGACTGGGTCATTTTGTGTTTTGGTTCTTGGCTCATCTGATTAAAGTGCCGGCCTCTCGCTGTCTGACATTACGCTGCACTCTATTTTCCTTTGTTTCAGGCAGCCTGCAAGTCCATTAGGGATTACAATACCTACAATGCTTCAAGGAAGTCATCTCTTCCAACTCTGCTAATATTGGCGATGGAAATTTCCATTGTGGTCAAGACGGTATTTTTATAAAATTACACCTGTTTAATTCTGAAATTTACTCAGCGGCCTCTTCCTGGCCAAGCAAATCTCATTAAAGATGCTATTCCGCAATACTTTGTTGAATTTAACATTTTGATGTCTAAATGCACCATTCCGAGTACTGTTTAATACCCAAACCCAGCCTCATTCCTAATTCTTTAGGGAATGCTTAATTGTCATGTGACGCAAAGGCAGGTGCTGATAGGCTGTTGCAAAAAAAGAGAGAAAATGTTAACAAAAGTGTGTTGTTTTGATGTAATTAGACCTCCGGAGAATAAAATGATAGATCTGCTGAGTTTGTTTAGCATAAAAAATAATATTACACACAAATATTAAACAGCACTCAGCAATAAGTGGAACAGCACCTTTATTTGATGTAAAGTCTCTCTCCTAAAATGTAGATGTTTGTTTTATTGTTTCCAAATGACAAAATCCCATTGTCTGGGTGAACCCTACATTTAAGGGTCCAGGAGGGCTTGGTGCTTCTTATATCGCAGACCATATACCAGGAATTAGTGGACTTTGTAGCAGATCTTTGACTTTGGTTCCAAACACACCTTGTGCTCCCAGATGCTCCCCATGAATATTAACCAACCAAGTTTGTGTCCCATGTTGAATTCTCCATCTATGTAACACACATGTAACACCCAAGGGATGGACCTTCTTTGTCCACCATGTCCTACCTGCATATACCCCCTGTGCCAGGTCTTCAGTTTAATTTGACCTCATGTAAGACGTGCCACCAAACAGAAGATGTGTCATCATAGCCCCTCATTTCTTTCTCACTCTGATCTCTTTTCCTCTTTTATCATGTTGTCTTTCTTTCATCCATCTCCTCTATCATACCATACCACCTTCCCATACTTTGTGACATGTCCCTCATTATTTCCTGACCTTTCTATGCTGTTCTCCTTTCCATCCAACTATCCTCTCTCTCTCTCTCTCTCCCCCCCCCCCTCTCTCTCTCTTCTCTCTCTCCCTCTCCCTCTCTCTCCTCTCTCTCCCTCTCTCTCTCTCTCTCTCTCCCTCTCCTCTCTCTCTCTCTCCTCTCTCTCTCTCTCTTCTCTCTCCCTCTCCTCTCCTCTCCCTCTCTCTCCTCTCTCTCTCTCTCTCTCTCTCTCTCTCCCTCTCCCTCTCTCTCTTTCTCTCTCTCCCTCTCTCTCTCTCTCTCTCTCTCTCTCTCCTTACCCTCCATTACCCTGTCTAGGGTCTTACTGCAGCTGAAAAAAAATCTTTAAAGATAATTAAAGAGAATTTTGTTTTTAGTTGTCTGCAGGTTAACATGTTTTCAGTAAATGTTTCTAAACAAAAGCCAATTTTCTTTAACAATCTGCCAATAAAAAGCAATATAATAATTTTCGTCTGAAACAAAAGTTTCTCTGAGGATTAATTAAGTTCGAAGCAGTCATCTGATGAAGTTTTTAAATGAAAGCAAATAATCCCTAATTAAAACCAGCGAGGATTCTGATTTTTTATGGTACCGTTGTAATGATAGCGTAACCCTTTTTTAGGGGGGGCTCCGGTGTCGTGTGTTGTTTTAATATTTTCTGGTCGATTTGAGGTGCAAAAGGAATTGTTTCTTTTTGTTAATTCATTAGTGGAGTCCAGGTCTTGTAACCAGGCTCGGAGAAATGGTCTGTTTATTCACAGCAAACAGTATGGCCGCCTTTAGAAACCTACATCTTCTGGACTACAATTCCCATGATTCCTTGGTTTCTATGAGGCTTAACATTACATTGAATCAACTGAAGTGGCAGAATGATTTATATCTGATGTGTCCTACATGCTATGACATACTATACATAAATTGTAATTAATTATATTTATCAAGCATATATTACCTTAGCCTTGCCCATATTTCAACCACCTACAAAGGTTTTTTATTTATTTATAAGTGTTGTTTGTTTTATTTGTTTAATCTTGGTCTATAGTCCTCTTACTCTTGGTCTATTGTATGTTTTCTGTTCTGTGTTGCAGTACCAAGTTCTTCCTGATTACTCCAGGTGGAGCTGTTGCACTGCCACATGCTGACTTAACCATAGAGAGGTCTTTGATGACTCCATACTAGCTTTAGATCTTCCAGTCTCCTAGCCTAATATTCTACTGCTTGTTCTGACAATGCATATCTAACTCTCTAACATATTAAGACTTCAAGGTTCTCCCTCCAAGCCTAGCCTTTCTCTCTGTCACTTCCTTTCTTACCCATTTGAGGGACACTAAACAGTTCATAGTTTAGCGACATTGTGTTTCCAGCAAGCTTAGCTCCTCAATCCTCGCATTTTTACTTTTCTCTTTAGTCCCAGTAACCCAATTCTTCCCCGGTGCTTGGCGTTTGTTATCATATCACTCGCTTTATGTGAAAAAAGTTCCCCTCAGGTTCCATGTGAAACCTAATATAACTAACCATACTAACTAACTAACTAACTACACTAGCATTCATATCCATAATACAATAGATATGAGGAGAGGGTGACCCCATGGAAAGAGGTCCCAACATTTTGGGTTACACCTCCACTTATAATATTATATTTGCCAGGTGGATATCATGACAGCGTAGAGCTACCCAATACGTTTGAGGATCACAGAGTTGAAGAGAAAAAAGGAGCATTTTCATCACTGTGTCTCAATCTTAAAAGAACGTTCAGGTCTAGGTGTTGGAGCCGACGCAGTTACAACGAATCCCACTAGAGGGATGCGATTCTACCGCCGATCTAATTTCTGTTTATAGAAAATATACCTGCATAACGTGTCCGTTGTACAAATCGTGAAAATTGGCTGTTTTTTTGGCATTTCTTATCGAACGTCTCCGCGTTCTCCAGACAGGATTCGTGGGACTCCTTATAACTCCAACACCCCACGCCTCAGAAAAAAAAGCCAGTATTTATTTTACAGAAATGAGCGCAGACTGTGGCATAACAATGAGTAAAGCCTTAGGGTAAATAAATGAAAAATGTATTCCAGCTAATACAGACACAAAAGTGACATAGATTAATCATGATGCATATTATTAAAGTTGCCTAGAACATACGCACCTGTCGGGAATGGGGAAAAAAAAGGAAATCAGACTTGGCAAATAGGCTTCATCTACAGAGAATTGCCTGTTTATATGATATCTATCGGAACAAATATGTTTATATTTTTTATTATTATTGTTTTCTGTACGTTTATCAGACAAAATAGACCTCCATGTCGTGGAGAAGTAAACACATAGCACGGTAAAAAATGTGCCTATGCCCCATGGAATTACCCCAGAACACAAACATGACCGTGCCTGGGAACCTTCTTCCAACTCTCCTGGTCTTCAAGGAAGAAAAGGAGGTGGTATAGTGGTAACGACGGGAGTTTAGCCACATATAGGGGCAAGGATACCCCCCAGGTAGACTGAAAAAGGGGTATTAAGGTGGCAGAAAATGACCATTGAGTGAATTTGCCTAAACCTCATTCTTCCCCCCTGAATGTTGAAGGAACTCATTTGAAGCAGAGGGGAATTTTGGGAATATGTGTGTTCTTGTCGAGTCGACCTGTGAAATTTGGTGGATAGGTCAGCAGAAAATGTCTCTGCCCAAATCCATGAGAAGAATGTATATATCCAGTGTTTAAAATGCTTAATATAAAATACATAACTGTTTGTTCTGACCGGGAAAATGAAGCATATAAGATATTAATATTTAAAATATTCATTCAGAATGTGTTTAAGAATTCAGGGTTTTCTGTTCAGATCTCTCAATGAGGATATGAGTAATATAGCAAGATGTTCTTAGAGCTAACCACTAATACATTTAATATATAATTAATAATCTGGGTTGGAGGGTAGTAAAGGCACATTTTTAGTAGAGTAAAAAAAAAAAGGGGCTCTACTAAAACGCACAATTCTAAAGAAAGTGAAATCAATGAAAGCAACGTTGGAATGTTGAGTAAAAGTCTTCATGTAAGTCTTGGGTAGAACTTGTGGGACTCAGATATGGGGATGTCGGACCAGGCAGGATTGGGGGTGAGGAACACAAACCAGATATCGGTCCAAGGCCACGGGATAATCCAAAACAATGCCAAGAGCCTCCTCGGGGAGGAATAGGTAGTTGCTGGATCTTACAAGCATAAGGCGCTGGTTTAAGTCCTGTAGCTCCTGATACCTGCAAGGCTTTTCCCATCTCAATATTACATTGTTACACTTTTTTTAACACCTGATTTCAACCCTGGTGCCTACAGGAGTTTGACCAACAGACCCCTAGATGGCTCAGACCGACGGGATATTGGTTTTCCCATCGATTTGTTACATACTGAATGTAGTGTGTCATTCTTCTCTGACACCCATAAAATGATGTCATCATGATATAGAACATCTATGTGACCTTCTCGTCCAGCACACGGTCCTTGTGGTCTCTCTTCTGAAAGGACCCGAGACTGTTGAGAGGTTTTGAGCTCAAGCAGCTCTTTTGGCAGGGGTTGATATCCTTGAAATATGGCCGGTGTAGGGTTATGTGACCCTACGTCTTACAATGTGAGGATTTTTGGCCGTTGAAAGATATCGCTAACGTCTACAACAGCAACGGGACCAATATAGCTAAACCACTAAAAAAAAAAATTAGAGTTTTGCAGCTGTGTTATACAAATTCCTAAATAATTACATCCCGTTTTTACGTTGGTGCAGCTGTCGCTCGACTGGTTTATTCGCAAGATAACCGTTTTATACTTTATTCGAATAAATAACCAAATGGCGTAAGCATCCTAATTTCTATGAAATATATACTTTTCAAAGCAACTAAGGTATAGATCCAAGTCCAAAGTGGGGGGCCATTTTTTTTTTACTAAGTCCGCCTAGACGGACATAATTTAAAATAAGGGGATGATTTTAAATAAATCTAACTTTGCGACTTGAATGAATATCTACCAACGTTACATATACTGCCATACAAGGATCTATCCGCAAGAATTTGCCCAAATTCATCTTATTTACAATAAAAAAACCATGGTTGGAAATTCATGAAAATATAACCATCTCCAAACCGAGGAGGACCATCGGCTAACCGGAGTTCACAATTCTTTGACGTCATGAAGGATCAGCTCTAAAAACAAGGGGCTTCCAAACATTGCCATACTTGATGTTAATACCTTGCTATAAAAGCTTTCAAGACCCCTAAAGAAAAGACCTCCGAGGTTTATTTGAAGCAAAAAAACTTATGTAACTTTACTGTGCTGCAGCTTCTACCTAAATGCTTTCTTTTTATGTATGAATGCATAGTAAATTACTCACATAGGGTTAGGGTCACTCATAGAGTGCTTTCTTTAATAATAATAATAATAATAATAATAAGAAGAAGAAGAAGAATGTGTTCTTCTATATTGACCCCAGACAGTTGTTAGAAAAGTACAAAGATTTTTTTTTATTCCTCCTCGATTTCAGATGAAATTTGCTCGCCTAAATCGTAGTTATCGTGTCATATACACAGAGAACACTTTGTCATATTGATCAAATTCACCCTTCCGGCTGGTCATTTGCAGAAATCTCCCCCTCCGCTCCCGGCAGGTCTTTATAAAAAAATAAAACCACGTGTGTTCTATCTGATGACGGCTCCGAGCAGCACGCGACACTTCAAGATTATAAAATAATAAATTTATAATATTATTAAAAAAAATATATATATATATAAATTAAGAAACAATAACTGATACATTTTATAAGAACCGAAGATAATTCTGAAATCTGCTCAGAACCAGAAATCCGTCTCATCAGCAGAAAGGGTTAAACCGATTCGATAGGTTATCCATTTATTACCCTTTAGTGCATAGAATTCGCTGAACAGTGGTCTGTAACATGCAATTCAGGCTACTTATCAGCAGTTAAAAAAAAAAAGCTGAATTGCTTCCCGTTAACAGCGAGATTTGGAGCCTCGATTCAAAGGCTAATTGTGGCCGCTGATCGCTCGGCGCAGAAACGCACACCTGACATTTAAAAGTAATCTGATAAGTACAGTTATATCGTTTTTGTATGCATAGGACTTGAAAACAACAGACTGAAAGTAGGCAGTTTTGGACGCCTGGCTCAATTAAGATTTTTTTTTATCAAAATAGTTAAAATTATGGGGTTCGACCCTAAAAACACAATCCTTTGCTGAAGAGCATGCGCTAAAATAATACCCACAAGTCCCAGACACAAATAAGATAAGAGGAGAACCAGAAACTGATGTTAACGCGTGTCATTGCCACGGCAGAAGCTCATTGCTGCCGGTGTGGTATAGCAAGTGGTTTATGCTTCTTTATTTTTGTTTTCTTATATCAGTTTACCATTGTTTTAAATGCATGTATTGTTTTATGTTCGTCCCTTAATATATATTAAGATCCACTACGGGAGCTACTTGGAATTGGATGGGTAGTGGATAATTTGCTCAATTTTCATAGTTGTAACTAAAGCTGCCCCTCACACTCCACGTGTTCTCCAGTTCTTGGGACTGGTAAATAGCTAAGTCTATTCCGACCTTTCTAAAATAACCTGAATATCATTTTCGATTGAATTTTCTTGAAGAAAATATATTCCGATCCCTCAGTTTCTTAATGTTGCGTTATCAAAAGCATAGATCACATCTTTTCTTCTGTATGCGTAGTAAACCTGTCATACCCATATGCCTGTGCATCTGTACGGAAAGGTACTAGGCTGAAAGGCGAATTCATTTATTTCCATGTGATGTAGAGAACTTGTCGGCATCCTTAGAACCCATAGAAATAGTAATAATGTAAACGTATAGGGAGAGGACCTCATTGTCCTGATTTGACCAAGTCTTCTGGACCAACTATTTCCACAAACAGGCACTTCATACGGTCACCAGCTAGGGAGCAAATTTACATTAGAATATTATTCCGGGAAGAGATGAGAGTTACGCTTTATCAAACTCATGTCTCCATGGTTAATAACTTCTACTTAATGATGGACCAGGGGTATGGAAACCCCTTAATACTGGTGCTTAAAAGGTATCACATGATGTTCTACTGAAAGAAGACCTGTTTACTATCCCCCAATGCGTCCCTTCAACCAACTCTGGAATACTGACCACCCAAAAGACATTAATGAGACTACACATTCACCCAACAAAAATTCACCCCAATATGGTGGACATGTAGATGGGAAACAGACCCTGTTACCCATGTGGCGGGTAGCGTGCACCTTCATGGCTCAAATATGGGACAAAATCTTCAATATTTTGACCGACAAGAGTCGTCAGGAACCCCAAACGTTGTCCAAAACCTCAGGGTTCATTCAGGAGATTTGCTTGGTGACCCGCTGCCCGCTTTTCCAACAAGTGACCTCAAGGTATGTTTTATTTCCATCCAGAACCAAAAACCTATACTGGCTTTGTCCGAATTCAAGGCAACTGGCGATATTTAATTCTCGTTGTGCTCCTTACTCTTAAATTTGTTTTTAAAAGATATACGCGTCTCCAGATATTTTTAGGCTTGCTTTATTCCAGACATATTTAGGATCTAATCATAATAAATCTCTTTCAGTGAATCCTGGCTCAGGATGGATCAGGCAGACCCTGTTATTGAACACAAAGAGAATGTTATCTTCTAAACATGGCTGGATTCTGTTCCGTGTAATATTATCCGCTGAGCAGCATAAAATATTCAGACTGACTTTCGCCTGTGTGAGAACAGCTGGTTTTCATGTCCACATGTCACCTCCATGTATTCATTTTCCAGATCTTCTTATTTCGCATTTGACAGATGCTACAGGCATGTATAGAATACCGCACTCGCTTCCCGCAGCGTTCAATCCTAATTCTAACATTTTATATAAATACATGCCTTCCAAGTGTCCTTCTTTTGAATCTGCATTCATCTCTTTTCACCTGATGTCCCTCTTTCCTCCCCTGTGTCCCCCTTTCCTCCCCTGTGTCCCTCTTTCCTCCCTTGTGTCCCTCTTTCCTCCCCATTGTCCTTCTTTCCTCCCCTGATGCCCCTTTTTTTTCTAGTTGCTCAGAATGTTAGCTGGGTATGAGGGTATCGCAGGGTTCTACAGCCCTAAAATGGATTTAGAAATGAAACTGTGTAAATAAAACGTATTATTCTTCTTCTAAATGCCCCAGTTATATAAATAGTTACCAGTAGATCACATAGTCCCGCATAAAGTCTGCCTAAATCCTGGCCACGCCTCTAACCACACCCCTAAAATAAAGTGACCCTTTGTTTGGTAATTTCAGATATAATTATATTAAAGCAGACATGAGCAGAGGTCTCTGGGTAATTTTTGGGAAGATGGCTTGACTCTATACTAAGAAGAACAAATCCACATTGAATGAACTATAGTGTGAGTATATATATATATATATATATATATATATCCATGAAAAGATTGTACCCGTAAACTGACATGTAACCGTCGCTAGGTAAAATAATTATTTGCAATAAGTAATTATTAGTGATTCAGTATCGGAGGAGGATGCCTCGTTCTAGGGGATGCAGTTACCATGGCAAAAAATAACCATAAGTAATATTTGATGGAAAGCTACGCTGAATAGGAATTACGGTATGTAACCCTTAGATTTCCGGCTATGGTGGACTACATTGAAATGCCAGAAATCCAGTGTTTTGAACTCAACAAACCGTATTTAATGAAACAAAATATAACTTCAAGGCAGATTATGCGATATTATCAAGTTCTTTATGCTGCTTTGTTCAAAAACTAACTGTTTTTCTGAGCTTTATTCAGAAATTCTTGGAGAAGTATGGAAGTATTTATCGGAACTCCCATAAATAACGCACATGCACACATACTAACACTAACGCACACATACTAACTCTAACACCATACAGAAGCACACACTAACCCCAATCCCGTATACTCATGCATACATCACATACTCTTTCACTCTCCCTAGACTTATATATATGTATACACACATTCACACTCACCCTCTCTCTCTCATCTTCTCCTCTCCTCCTCTTCCCTTATCCCTCTCCTCCTCTCACTCTCACCTTTAATTCTCTTTGTATTCTCATCTCTCCTCCTCTTCCCCTCTCCGTCTTCCATCTACAGTGTGGCTCACACGGCTCTCCCTTCCTCTTACTTCTCATGCAGATCTTTAAAGCAGTCCCGACTCTTGGTTACCAAGGCAACACAATTACACCATTTAACCACTCGGGATACTAGAGAAAACCTTCCCTCTCTTTACGACACGACCTGCCACAAAGTAGCCAAGCCCAGTTACAAGTCCCACTTGGTTATGGGTGCCAGGCAATGTTCAGAGTAGATTTGAACTTGGACAGCAAGCAGATGTGATAGAAATAGGCCATGCCTGTGCTATGACAGTATTCTAGCAAAAATACCCTAAAAACTTCTAATTTGGACATTTCTTGAAATATTAAATTGAATTTTTTTTACAAAAGAATGCTGATGTTACCTATGCAACCATAAGAGGACAACTATGTTGGGGTTAGCGATAAAGAGGCAGGAATGGGTCATTCTGGAACCCAGATAACTCTGGAAACGTTCCCGCTCCACGTGGAGCACAGAGCTCCATTGATTTTACAACTAGAACATACACCAGAAATAAAAAGAACAGTCCCGCCAGAATCCAGGACTGTTGGGAGATAACGTAAAAAGATTCACTATACGTATAATTGAGTTCTCAGACCTTAACACGTTTTTTGAGGGGGTTTTCTTTCTTCGGATTTGCTTTTTTTTGGGTATCTTAAACTTTTCCGATTTCAGCCAGAACTGGAAACAATCAGTTCATCTCCTGAAAAGATCAAATGAAATGTCATGAAATTCATTAAAATCTGGTAGCGCCGGCTCCACCGCCTGCTTCACGCGCGCACCTGGCTGTCAGCACTTTTCCAGGCCCTGATCAATCAATCGGAACATGCTTTGTGAATACAAACTTCTCGTTTAGAACGGGATCCCTTCCAATCTCTCTGTTCCGCCTCAAACAAAAGAGATAGCGGGCTCGCCGCGGACCAAAGGCAATTATTCCTTTCTAACCATTCCCAAAAACATTTCTAAACATTTCCAAAAAGGACTTCTAGCGCTTCAAAGTCTGCCTTCAAACCTTTTGTTCCCGAGTACAAAAAAATAAAAAGTGGCTAGATTTATATAAAATCTAATTTAATATATAATTAATATAATGATAATAATGGGCTTTTACGAGTTACGGTGCGGGAAGCGTTCTTTGAAGGTCGTTATTAGGCCTCGAGGCGTTCCTCCAGCAAGAAGAGGTAAGTCGATCCTGGGTTTTCTATACGTTCCATCCAAGTACCTTCCAAGTGTCCCTGTTTTCTCAGGTTAGTCCTTTTTTTGACACCCTACGGTGGATATCTTTGGGTATGGTGGTCAGGTAACCCCGCTGTGGTCACGCTCCTCCATGAGTTGACCATGTCCCCTCCTGCCTCGAGTCCTGTCTCCCCTTCCAACACAAGTGTCCTGATTGGGACACCTGGGGGTATGTTTGGTGGAGTAGTTAGAAAAGTGGCCATTTTTAGTTTCTTTATTCCTGCCTTTTAGAATACAGAACACCGAGTTGCCTTCAGGCGGACAACCCGGGTCAGCTTAACAGATCCGGGCAGATCTAGGTACGCAGCGAAGTCCATTAAGGGCTCGTTGGTTTTATCTCGCTGTCTCAGATAAACTTAAAAAGCAAACGTTTCGTTCAAAATCGATCAGTTGACTGTATTTCCTGAAGCCTCCCTCCATCGTTAAACTGTTGGCCATTATTTATTTTCGTGATGCCCACGAGACGCAAAAAGGGAAGATATGGTGGAACGTTCCCTTTAATCACTGACGCGGTCTGCGAAGATGTATAGACACAAATTGCCGTATCTGTATCGGCAATCAGATGACCGTAGAGAGTTATGGAACGTCTCCCAAATCCAATCAATATTGTCTTCATGAGATAAGTTCGTTAGGGCAATTCCCTCCGATCAATGAGAAAGATGCCGCAATAAACATGATTTAAAGTGGAGTGGGGTCTTGGACAAGTACAATTAATTTGAGGAAGGATATTATCTAATTATTAAGAAAAAAACCCCATCTCCTTAAATAACCAATTTAATCTGGAAAATAGGTTTCTTTACGTCTTGCACGAAAGCAGCCACTGTAAAGAAAGCCCTGGAGCGAGCCTAAGGAATAACGGGGTCCTCTTTTTTTTTTTTAGAAGTAAAAAAAATGGGCGCACCACCCCTTTTTCTTTTGGGTGGTCAGTATTCCAGAGTTGGTTGAAGGGACGCATTGGGGGGGTAGTAAGGGGTCTTCAAAAAATGACAATTTTTAACAGTTAAGACTTGGTGGGGGTCTACGACTTTTTGGGGTACTGTTTATACTGACTGAGTCCCAAGGCCCAAATTATTTTCGACTAGAGCAGAACTTAAATTTTTGTATTTATTTATTCAATTTAATTTTATAAAGCCATGTCCTGCTGTGGCTACTTTGTAGACAGCATGCTTATTTTATACTTATGGGAAAAAATATGTATATTTTTACAAAAATTTTATATGTACTTAATTTTTCATGATGTTTTTTTTGTAAAAAGAAAATAAATCTGGGGTGTTATAAGAGGCGTGGCTATGGTGGCGCTTTTTTTTTATTTGACCGTGACCTATTGATCATTTAAAAGAAGAATAATGGTATTTATTTGCAGAGTTTTATTTATAAACCCGTTTCGGGGCTTTTAGGGCTGTAGAACCCTGCAATACCCTCATACCCAGCAAACATTCTGACCTCCTAGAAAAGAGGGGCATCAGGGGAGGAAAGAGAGGCATCGGGGGAGGAAAGAGAGGCACGAGGGAGGAAAGATGGACATCAGGGGGATTTGGGGCTCAGAAGAAGAGCTGACCAAACTAAACACAGGCACGTGAGAGGTATGTATCCAAATGATGATTAACTGAAAAATGTATGTATTACTCATGGGAAGAATGTCGCAAAAACCCAGAATATGACCCAAATTCTCCATACTCTCTGTCCTTTTGCACAATCAGCGCACCTCATCTTCGTTTAGCTGAGCAGCCATTGAGATTCTGGGCCAGATCGCAGCGTGGGGGGAATCACTTGGGTGGGGGTTTAATTGACTCTTGGTGCAGTGCCCGAGCACGAGGGCTCTTCAGGGGGATTTTCTTGATAATTAAAAATATTTCAATGCGTTTTTTTCCCCCTCGTCTGTGAGCACCGAAGCACTTTCCTGGTACAAGCGGAATGAGGCTAATTAATCCTGTCACAGCCACTAGTGGGTTATTAAAATGTTAACTGCAACAAGATATTTCCTTGTTATTAACACAAAATGACCAGTTTAATGAGATTTTTGCAAAAGATGCCGTGGACCGGTTAACTCCTTCGATACCGGCCACTAATATGAACGGAAAAAGGAAAGCGGGTCAGTTGGAGTGGATTACAACTCTTAGTGTGCTCAGCCGCCATATTGTTTTATATGTTTGTATTATCTGAGCAACATGGGAAGTTATACCAGAAGATGAGGATAATTCATGTGATAAATGTTTGTTGATGGGGTAATTACGTACAAAACCATTTTGTACATATTTTGGAGCTCTCGCTGCTGCTTTTTAACCCCCTTCCACCATGAAGTTTTTTACCGAGAGGGTGGTAGATAAGTGGAACAGCCACCCAGCAGAGGTGGTAGAGGGTAATACAGTGAGGGAATTTAAGCATGCATGGGATAGACATACGGCTCCTGAATCTAAGACGAGACCAACGACTGATTAAGGTTTGAGTCTTTACAGCAGGAGAAACGGACGGCTAGACGGGGGCCGGATGGGGCCGACCTGCCGGCAGGTTCTACGTTCTTTTCATGTTATTCGGACAGAGCTCACTTAGACAGAGACAGAGCCTTCAGTTCCCTCGCGTTTACCAGCGGGGGTTAGGAGAAGACACATTTTTGATCATTGTACCTGGTCTACTCCAAGACCAAAGAGGTCCAGGGGGTGCAGCAGGCTGTGCAGGGACTTGATCCCCCGTCACAGGTGTCATCATTATCGTTAAATCACCCTGAATGTCAACGTGGAGGAAATCTGGCCTCCCAGGGAGCTGGATGCACATTTCTCCCGAGTCACATATAAACGGGAGATTTGTGGAAGAGCCTCCGAGCTGTCGTGTTGCAGTAATGTCTAATAATAACAGAAAGAGTGTTGTGTTCAATCCCATCACTTCCGACACGAACGGCCAGAAATCACCCTTACTGAGCTGGCATCGGATAATTGAAATGTCTCCCGGCGTCTATTTCCTGCCGCTTCCTCCCGTTACGGGTGAAATTCTGAATAAAAGCAGATCTGAAAAAAGAAACAGAGACATGATGCGGGGGGGCAAACCCAGAGCGAGGACTGTAGGGGTAAAAGACCGAGAGGGTGGGATAGACATACGGCTCCTCAATCTAAGACGAGACCAACGACTGATTAAGGTTTGAGTCTTTACAGCACGAGAAACAGGACACTAGACGGGGCCGAATGGGGCCAATCTGCCAGATTCTATGTTAAGGGACTGGTACCTACTCCAGAAGAAGAGACTTCTCCAGCCTGTAAGGGCAGGACAAACATCGATGGTGAGGGCAACATATTTAAACATTCTTTATTTAGAATGCTCAGAACGCGTTGATACATTGTTATGTCCCGCGATACAGATGTAGGGATATCCCTAGAAAATCAGAAATGCTAGATATATAGTTTTTCTAAAAATCTCCAATGGATTGAAGTCTTGCGGTTGACTGTCCTTTAAGGCAAATTACTCCAAACTGAGATCGTTTTTGGTCAGTGATGATGGTAACCCAACTCCTGACTCGAGAACAACATGAGGATGATGTGGAACTTAGATTTTTTCTTCCGGTGCTTTGTTTGCGCATCAAGTTCTGGACCCCAGTGTGATGTCGTTTGGCAAAAATATGTTTTTGATAACCTTTTGTTTTATCGGTCCACAGATGCTCATTATATAACATGCAGAATCCAGGAATGCTCCGAGACCACAAGGAGCGGACCCTTCTCTCGATCTATCGATACCAACTCTCTAGTCGTACAGGACGACTACGTCTTCATTCAGGTAAATGATGTTAAAAATAAACCATGCCGTTAAAGGAGCCTTTGTCATCAACGATGACATCACTAATGCCAAACTGAAATGTATTGTGTATTAAAGCAGATCTGTCACTTTTTCCCAAATCCTGCATTTTACAGATCTGTAAATTAAATAAACTTGTGTTATGGTGTTTAATAGATTTGTGCATTCGGATTCTTACGGATTGTAGTTTTAACAAAATTTGCCAATTTTGTTTATTTGTACGAATCTCTGAAAACGAGGAGGAATTTTGTTGGTTCATTCACTTAAACTCCCATTCTGTCACCCTCTCACTGACTCTCTTACACCCTCAATCACGTTCTATAACACTCTCATCCGCTCTCTTCCTACCCTCTCCGCTGTCACTTTAACACTGAATACCATATATTTCCCATCAAAAAGAAATTTGGGACAATTTTGAAGATCTTGATGATAGTGGGTGCTGTGTCCTTGCTCATTCCTCGGTTAAAATTAATGGGATTTTGTGTGTTTCTGATAAAAAAAAACATGATGTGTTAAAGCTTTAGTCAAAAAGAGACGCACAGATCTCAGATATCGCAGCCAATTTGGCTGAGAGCGCTCGGAGTGTCAGGTGGGTAATTAAAGCCACAGGCACTCAAAGGATGAAACAAATTATCCTCTTTCGAGATTTCCCTTGAATTTACATCACTGAGAACCATTGGCAAATACATCCCTACGTGATCATTAATATTGAATTGATGTAATTGGAGTGAGATTTCAATCTGTCTCTTGACTGCAATGACTCTCCAGGCATGTGCAGAGAGGAGACACATTTTTGCTTTAAAATGAGTGGAAAAAGGAGTATTGGGCAGAAATTTGAAGGTCAATGCATTTGCACCGGTAGGGAAAGTCTTACCCTGTATCTGCTAATAGTCATTTTGGAATAGAAATTCTTAACAGTATCCCCCAGGAGGAAGCCTATGATAAGCCCATATTAGCCCTCACCCCCATAACAAACACACACATACTTACATGCACACTCCATCTACCACCATACACTAACACATACACACACACTCTAACCCCTTTACAATAACACATACACACACTCTAACCCCTTACACTACACACACTCTAACCCCTTACACTAACACATACACACACTCTAACCCCTTACACTAACACATACACACACTCTAACACATGCACACACTCTAACACCTTACACTAACACACACATATAAATAATGTATGGCTGCCTCTAATTTCTCAGTTAAAGGGTTATGTTAGGTGTTATTAAGGTCAAACGCTGTATGGGCTATGCTCAATTAGAAACTTTAGATTTATTCCAGATCTAAATGATTCCATAGGCTTAGCCTTGCACAAAATCTGTCTTCAGAGCAGCTTGCGCTCCTTCTGCAGGCTGCCACTACTATCGCAAGGTCACCAAAGGTAATTTTGTGTGACTCTACTTAGTGCCTTGGTTATGAGATGCCTACGTGAAGTGCACCAGCCACACAACCTTAGTGCGTTACCATTGGAGCCCATGGTAGCTGTTTCATGGGGTCCCTTAGCAGCTCCCAAAGTCCATTGGGGGTCTGTGCCCAGACCTCTCCAGTAACGTTTCGTCTCTTCAAACCGGCACACCACCTGCTGTTGGAGGGCATCTGGATATGACATCATATCCCAATTGCCCAACAGGTGACAGCATACAACCTGTGGAGGACTCAGTGGGGAGAGATGTCTGTGCCAGTAGCTGCCCACCAGATCTCTACCTCATCTCAGGTAGACCTGGACTTGTTGGGGTTCCATGAGGTGAGCTTGCCCCTGGTCATATTTAAAGACAGCCTTGCAACAAGTTTTCCTCTAATCCAATATTTGATTTAATTATATATGTATTATATATATGTATGAGTTTCTCTGTAAATCTCCATCACTAGGGTATCTGCACTTCCCTAATATATTAACTGCTTTAATGTGTGCGGATGTAAATCAGGTTCCCGTAAGCCGAAAAAGATAATGATTTACTGTAATCAATGCAGACTGCCCAATATTCATTGCAAGTTGTATTTCAATTCAAATCGTTCTACAAACTCTCAACATTCTCCATAATAAATATTGATAACCATTTGTTACAGGATCACAGCAGTAAATGTGTCTATGAAGTCACCATGGTAACAATAGCTAATAGTTTCACTCTTAGGAGAATGCCAGCTCGCCTCTCAAGAGATCCGTGTTAGAAAAGTGCAAATTTTGAAGAATCGTCTTGTCGTCATGCCAACCGATCCAATCAACGTTAACATCCTAGTTCTACTTTTGGTGGTAAAACCACTCTTCAAACTTTGTACCAGATCTTTTGATACATCACCCCATAAGTTGGGTGCTGTCATGGTGGACATTGCTATCTCATGTTGATTTCTGTTAAGTTGACATTAAGTCTGTCTGTTGACTATTAGTCCAGTGATTACTCATGACTGTTGATCATTGGAGTTGTCAAATGGTGGTGGAGTTGGTCAACCAACTGGGCAGACCTATTGAGCTTAATGGATTTCTAGGTCATGTTGAGCTGATTTTGTTGGAGACCCTTTTGCAACTTGATTAACTACTTGACGACAGCTGAATTTATCTTAAGAGACACCTTACACAGTTTGTAGAAGCTTTATGGGGTTTGGCAGTGAAGTCATCTTGATAAAACTTCAAATGTTGGTGAGTTGATGATCGAGTTTCTTTCTTTCTTAAATAGTCGTTGAGTTGACCAAAGCAACTGAAACGTCCACTCAGTGATTGTTGATGCTTATTGAATATTCCACAAAGAAATGGCACTTAACTCAATGATTGTTCTTTAGGCCGGCTACATTAGCAGATATAGTTCCACACTTCATTTGAACTTCTAAGCTTTGGAAACAGATTTGACTAGCCAGTCCTCCAAGCCAGAGCTGTGGAACAAGCAAACAAAAACTTATTGACACATTGTTCCTCTTTGTGTCAACCTCTTTGTATCCTGTCTCTTGGGTAGAGGAGATATCAGTATTCACAACCATATGAGCAACTTCAAATGCTACCGGAAAATGTGTTTGGAGTTCAGCACAAAGGACAGCGACTTTCTAGTCAACAGAGGACATAGGAAACGAAAAAACAATCCTTTGACCTGCTTTAAAGTAGAGTTTTGGAGTGTGGTATCCATAAGAATTATAAAGTAAAATGAAAATGTAAAACAAGAAGCAGACAGCCTCAAAACAGAGTTCATCCCCCGCAGTGATGTGAAATCCGTTAGGGTCGGGGGACGTTTGGGATATCAGTCTGAATAATTCTTAAGTCAGTAAAAGAAATCTCTCAAGCATTGAAAATCCTTTCTATTAAAAATGTAGCTCTTCTGCGCCTCTTTATGGAAGCCAAGGGATGTGCGAAAGTCCCACTACGCCCCATTGACATGAGTGTCGCTTCAGTAGATACATGGCCATAAGTGCTCAGCACAGATGGTTGGTTAATGAGGTTTGGTGGCCATTTGGGTCATAAGATTTGGTCATATAGGGATGAGGGGGTTTTACATTAAGTAGGAGAGCTAGGTGGGCTGGTGTGGGAAGAATTAATCTTGCAAGGCGTAGAGTTCTTCTGGTGATGAAATATCTGTGGAGGCTTCAGCAGAAAAACATTGTAACATTAGATCGTTTGTGATACATAGTTCTCTGTATAATATGTAGTTCTCACCAGTTCTCAGTATAATATTCTGCATGTAGATAAAACAATGCTTAAAAACCATCAGGGTTAGCCCTGGGTATCAGGGTCTTACTCTCAGGTTCTTATGGTGAACGGGCCAGGTTCTTAGAGTCACGCAGTCTTGAACTGACTCCTTAATATTGTACTGTGATAATGTAACGATATCTGATACATTCTATAAGGGAAGGAGCAGCTTCGACCCTCAACTCCTCCCTGACTTCAGGTCCACTCATCCCCACCTTTGATCCTCATAGTCCTCATGCATAGGTAGTTCTTACTATTTACCCTCTTCATGCCTATAAAGAGCAAGAGAGGCAAAGCATAGGTAGCCAGCCCTGGAAACTCCTAGGTACGATAATGTGCCCACTAACTGGAGGCATGCAATATTCCTTTAATAAGGCATATTAGCCATATAGCATAGTTCTGTCTGACCTCTTTCTGTCTAAGGTCCACTAGAAGGTTTATATTGCCCTAGCGGTGGGCCCTGTGTGTCTCTTGTGCCCCCCACCTGCATGTACTTCTGCTAACATCGGAGTAAACCTCATGTGGCCCTCTATCATCTCAGCTGGTTGGTTTAGGGTTGTACGGTAGGGACAGCTCCCTCTTGCCGTTGCCCACTGCCTTTGGATTGCCGCCAGCCATCGAGGGCTACTATAAAGGCGATGACTGCTTTCTTGTTTTATTTGTTTTATTTAGAATGCCTGAAACCTTGCGCCTTTTATTATAATGACACAAGCTGTTTCAGTGTTGACACAAAGTGAAACGCGCTGGATATTTTAGTTATTCAAGGTGTCGCACATGGTGATAATTTGTTTTTTATGCGTGTAGAGTTGCTCATTTTGTTCCTGAATACATCGCACTCCGCAGAGACATGTACAGGTCAGGAGGTGCGGAAATAAAAAAAAAAAAAACGTCTCTAGTAATTTATTAGTACTAAAAAAGAAATGTGTAATTCGAGTTTTTATTCCAGTCCGCAATGGCTGGCGTGAATTCATCAGATATGATTGAAGTGTTTAAAGTATCTGTTATTATCTCGGAGTTTGAAGTTTTTGCGTTCGCGCGAGTGATTTTGGAACACAGCTTAGTGCGGCCGGCACAGAGGAGCCATCAAATTACATTTTATTTAAAAGAACAAAAAAAGTATCATCGCTGATTGAATTGTCTATCCGTAATGAGGATCGGCAAGGTCACCGGCAAGTTGCGGCAGCGGCCGTGGGTTCCGGGAAACCAAGATTAAAGCTGTCTTTGGGCGCGGGCGTAATGCAAACAGAAAGGAGAAACCTCATTAAGAAGTCTTTTTTGGATCGCGTTGTGTTGTAACTTTAAGATTGGGCTTGATTGTTAGTCGTGTAAGAAATCGTTGGAAGGAATCACAGATCAACGCTGATTCTCATTAGGAAAGGTTAAAGTCCTACTGTTTTTGGGGGGATTTCTGGAGATTTTGTATTTATATTGTTAGTAAGGTACCCAGCAACGTGCGCTAAGTAGATATTTACTACTTGAAGCTGAAGAGCAGGACGAGTCTGCACTAAGTCTTGGTAAATCTAGTGTTCGCTGCAGATGACCATACCTGTGAACTCTAGGGGTTTGACCCGGAGATCGCCGGGTAAAGCACCGCTTCTCAAGTTCTTCGGGTCTTGACAGGTCCCGCTCCCTGCCCATTTTCCCTTTAAATGGGGGTGTTTCCTGCTTCCGTCAGTGGACATCAACGAGGTTTGTTGAATGGAGACCCACTATTAGATTTTCTAAGATTTCATAAATTCATTAAAACCAGTAACATTATTATTTTATTAGTCATGTGATCGTCTGGAGACGTCTTGCTCATCTCTCTAGGATCGGGATTCCGGACGGTGTGTTTTTTTTTTCTTGCTGCGTCTTCTCTTCCCTCTTATCGTTGAAACACACGATTAAAATCCATACGTAGTAACGCCGCGGTCTAAGAGCGAGATATCAGGACTCGCCGTACATTTTGCATCTCCACGCTCTTTTTTTTATTTTTAATTCTGAGAAGCAGAGGAATCGATCCACGCAATTTATTTTTAACTTCTAGCTCCTTAGCCGCCATTGATTTTTCTTCTCGCCAATCAATTGCTCAAAAAACAACTCATCAAGACGGTGAGCTTCCAAGGATTGGTCCGGTCCGAAGCCTTTATTGAGCTCGACATCAAAAGCTTATTAAAACTAAGTAGTATTAAGACATTTACTGATATACCTGATATCAAGGTGGATGCTACAGGTGATCACTCTTTGAGACCAGACTCCCTCAGAATGTTTGCTGGGTAGGAGAATATCCTAGGGTTCAATAGCCATAAAAGCCCCGATTATTTGTATGAAAACTGAACAATGTTCTCCTGGATCTCTGGGTTTTACCCCAATCTCAGGGTGAAGGGGCAGATTTTCACACACTCTGATTTAATGATACCTGAGCGTCCCAATTGGTCCCTGCTATATTACAGCTGTACTCCCTGCTTGAATACAGGTGACTTAATTCATAATATTTTTTTCTACGAGCCATTACTAGGACCATTTGGTTGCCACCATTAGGAAGGGTTATATTGGAATACCCTAAGATCAGCATTCTCTGCTATGATCTAACAATACCCTTAAAAAATGTCCATCAGTGATTAACATACCTGAGAACTCTCCGGGTTACGCACAGACTCAGCTATGTTGTGACACGCCCACTCCCTGCCCACTCCCCGCCCACTTCCCCGCCCACTTCCCCTCCAATAAAAACATGTGCCCCACGATGTCAGCTGGACCGCCCACCGACATCATTGGGACCTCCTACCAGCATCCCGCGAGGGGGCTCCAGGTAACCGGAGCCAAAAAGTGCCTAGTTATTGCAAACGGGAGAGGGCAATCACCATGGAAACCAGTGGACTGTTCCTGCTGTCTGCTCCATAATGCATTTTCATTAAACTCGCCCACATATCCAAAACACCCATATTTTCTTCTACCCGAACAACCCTCATAGGTGGATCTGCCACACATTCGTGCTACCCCTATGTATTCCCAAATAATAAAAAACAGCTAATTATCTCATTAAAAAAAAGCCAGAATGTGTTGGGTGCCCTGACTTGGCTAAAGCTTTGTATCCTCGTCAATAATTTGTGATGTCCCTTTAAATGTCCAATTAACCACCCCCCCCCCTTCCTTCGGTAATCTAACTAATGGTCATGACTATAGCCCAGTTTTCCTTGGAAAGATGGATAAAACCAGCTCAAGCCGCGTGACAGAATAATCTTGGGAAGACAGATGTGTGTAATAGCAAACAGATTTGTCCAAGAAGATTCATTCACTTTGGCCTGAGGCCCAATTAAACCCGTAAAAGCAAAATTCCAGAAAATTAGATTAATGAGAAAATCATTAGCGAGCGAAAAGCTAGATAATTTTGCAAGAACACGACTGACGATCACAGAGCAAATAATTGGATGACATTCATTAAATCTACACTAAAACAGAGGATTTAGAAGAAAAGCCGCCCTAATCCAGGGATTTACGAATTTGGCTACTTTTCTTTAAATCGTATTTTTTTAATCGAAGACATTCTAGCCCTTTGCTTCGTTGGTATTACCAGTGTGCCGTTGGAGGGGCCACCTGTACATGGCGAGATTGACGAGTACCGTTGAAGGGCTCTAAAGTTTCTTCTGAATAGTGGAATCCTTGTTTTTCAAGAAATATCAGCTACATCCAAATTTATGGCCTCTGTATAAGCCTCTACCACTTCTGCTGCAAGGCTGTTCCACTTATCTACCTACTGGCGATGGGGGTCTCCAGAACTGTCCCTAATACTCTAGGTGAGACCTGACCGGAGCTCTGTCAAGTGGCAGCTATAGAAGGGAGAAGAATCCACCCTCGGCTGTTTACAAGATCTGATCCCAATTGACATTGGCCCCGTTAATATAAGACCCTTGGATGCCATTGGCATCAGATGCATGACGTCACTGTTGATGACATCATAATTCTGCGGGAACCATTGTGTTTGTTGGGTCTTTTCCAACCAGTTTCCTCTTATTTTCTCGATGTTTTCATTCCCATTTATTAAAAAAAATATTACGTCCCGCATCATTATTTGCAAAGAACCCTTCATTCCACCCTTAAAGTTCTCCCCTACAGATGCTCCAATCCAACACAGATTGCCGAGGCTTCTCACGTTCACTGACTACATCTGTAGTCCTGATACACTTCTTAAGATCCAGGCACTCAATCCTCGCGGAGTTCACCCTATCCGTCAGACTCCGTGCCAATTCCTCCCAGTAATACTTTGAATGGAGACAGCAGGTGCTGCGGCTCTTTATTTTTCTTCTTTCAATATCATATATAATATCTGTTTTCTCCCTAAAGCGACGCGGTATTACTGTGTAACGCGTTCTGTTCTTAATGGGATTGAGTTCCCCCAAGATATAGCTTCACGACATCAAACAGCTGTTCCTGGATTCTAAGCTTCGTACCGTTGTGTTCTGTGGTCGCAATCTCTGCCTTTTTTTATGTTTAAATTGAATGAAACCTTGAAAGTCATTTTCCATTCGCAGAAGAAAGAAAAAAAAACATTTTTTTAATAACCATATAAGTGGTTACTTAATAGGAACATGCATTAGTATAATGGAACTGCCTATATATGTTCAAATGCCATTCGCCATTCGCTGATGGTCTGCTTACTAAAGAGTGAGTGCACTCGCAAGAAACGCAACACCTGGCTCTCGTAGACTCGACTGGTGGGTAGGGAAGAGCTGAGCGGATGGAAGTTGAAAAAAGTAAGCATCTTGCAGACTTATTAAAGAGATGTCCTCAACAGGCCCACTCAATATCCTCAACAGGCCCACTCAAGAAGAATGGATGCTAAAATACTCTTTGAGTAACCCTGAACCTCTGTGAGGCTGCCCTGCTGCAGAAGCGGCCCTGCTCCTCCATGGTCCAACTAATCTTGCCACTGATTGGCTGCTTGAAGCTGTTATCATATGGATTAAACTGAATGTGAAGGCTAGATGCTCCTTTAAACCACAAAATATAAAATAAATGGGGGTCACCTGGACTTCCTAATAAAAATGGCTCCCTTTCTTTCACCAATGTATAGTAGGTGACCTGGGAATTAATAATAAAGCTCACCTATCATCTCCTCACCCCATCCATTGGTCAGTGGGATGGAGGCAGTCAAAATATATAAAAAATTCCCTATAGGGGGCATGAGGCACGTCCTGTAACTACCCTTCACCACCAATCTTGGGCTCAGTTGGGACATATGGAAATTTACTCGATTTCGGTACCTATTGGGAAGGAGAGGTTACTAGACGGACCCCATGCCCCGTCTCTCCATACATCCATCCTGCCGCTGGACAGGGGGTTACATGGAAGATTGTTGGGTTCTCTATCTGCCATGTTTTCCGTTTGAGTCTCACCTTGTGGTCGGGTTAGACTGATATGTTGATGGATATTTGTTGATGCTGACACTGGAGACGCTCGTCTGTCCAAAATATTCTTTATTTATTTGTGGCTTGTATATGATGAGTCAATACCAGACTTGCTGTCCAAGGGAATCCAGATCAGATCCCTCGGGGGTTATGTATAAAGAGCAATTCGGCCGGTTGTAAATGCAGAGCGTTCCTTTGGCTTCCATGGTGATTGCGAATAACGGGCTGAATTGTTATTATTTGTCATTAAATTCTATTTTTTATTAGGCTTTTAGTCTGTACATCAGAAAAAATGAGGGGAATGGTTCTTATCTGCCGTCGGATTCTATGTTTTTATAGAAGAAAAAATCTATTAAAAATCATTACCATCCATGAGTCAACCTACACAAATTACAAATAAAAACATTGGGTTTTGACCATTTTTCTTTTTTTCCCCTTCTTTATATATGTTATTTTCCATGTTTATGTAACATAATTTTCCAAAATATATATTTTTTAATTATTGTATGTTTTTGCATTCTCAGCTGTTTTTCATATGATGATATATGACCTCATATTAACTCACATTGTGAATTTTCTGTGTTTTCAGGCAACCTCTGGGGGACGAGCCAGTTATTACGTGTCATACAGACGAGAAGCTTTTGCTCAGATTAAACTTCCGAAGTATTCCCTTCCGAAGGTAACACACAGCGTTCCGATTCCATTGTATCCCATGGATTAGTTTAGAAAATGATAATATACAGTGAGGGCAATGAAGTTATTGAATCCACCTCTAATTAAGAGGGTCACTATGGGGATGTTTTTGGTATATTTTACCCAAGATGAAGCATTTTTCTCAGCCATCCCAGATCCATTAATGCTGTTTGTGTTCGGAGAACCATCACGCTCCCATCCGATTAACCCTATCCTCCCTTTAGTAAGCGTTCAGAGATGTTACCTAGATCCTCATCAGCACTGAGATGCTCTATGCCATGTTACTCATCAGCACAATACCCTGTTTATTTAAAGCAGATCTGTCACTTTTCCCAAATCTAACATTTTTTTAGTTCCTTACGCTAAACAAAGTCATGTAGATGATATTTTAAGACTAAAATAAGCGATATATACTTAAACATCCAGTCAATGTAAATACCATGAGGGCAGCCATCTTACCTTCCTGTTCTAAGTATCTGTATGATTATTCCTCCACATTGAGTTATCCCTCCCTTGCTGATTGTTGCTGATTGGTTCAAGTAAACCTTTGTTGAGGAAGGAGAAGGAAGGGACCTTCGGGACAGGAAGTTGACTGGATAATACTCGTTCAAGGCTGTTTATGGCTCTGGAGGGCTGTAAACATGGCTGATTTATTAAAGCTGTATGTAGTACATGGCCTCCCACTGGTTTCTCGTTAATGTCCCATCTGAATCAAGCACGGAATAGCGTTGTTTGCCCAGGGAACTGCCAGAAATGCAAATTAGCCGTGAGCTTTGGCCCAGTTGCAGCTACTTTGTGGCACAATGAATGATCCGCTTTCCCTCTGATGACAGGACATGCATATTATCAGCACCGTCGAAAAGCAGGTATTTGCCGCCGTCCAGGAGTGGAACCAGAACGAGACGTACAACCTGTACATCTCCGACACACGCGGTGTGTACTTCACGCTGGCCCTGGAGAACGTCAAAAGCAGTCGAGGACTTGAAGGGAACATTGTCATCGACCTTTACGAGGTATTCGCCAAGGTCATTATACGACGCACCCGGGAGATAGGTGATCAGGACTGTCCAACCGAACAACAAGCGTCTCGTACCCTGTTCTATCTAAGCAGGCAATATTTAACATTTATGAAAGTCTAATATGTGTCTCTATATTTCATAGGTACAACGTAATATTCATTTTATATTTATCCTAAAATGAAACATTTTTTTGAGGCTTAGCACAGAAACGGCATAATACGCTACGATCGCTGCAGTCCTAGATATATTTTGTTATTTCTTTATGTTTTTTTTTCCAAATTCCATTAACATCTGAATATTTATGAAGCTGGTATCAAAGGTCATAAAGCCTTTTGCTTTGGTTAATAAATATATATTCTATTAAAAGTCTAATTATAAAATCAAGTTTGAGCTATACAATGGTGATTCTAGAAACATGGATATATGTCGAAAATGCGTATCCTTACTTTCCTACACAATAAATGAATGTGATATTTTCCTATACCGAGCACTTTGTTTAACCTGACCTGTTTTTTTTTACCTCTTTGCTCACTTTTTTCCTAGGTAGCAGGGATAAAGGGGGTATTCCTGGCGAATAAGAAGGTAGATGAGAGAGTGAAGACGTTCATCACATACAACAAAGGCAGGGACTGGCGTCTCCTGCAGGCCCCTGACACAGATCTTAAAGGGAACCCCATCAACTGTCTTCTGGTAAGTACTTTGTGAAAGAACCTAATAAAACTTTGTATTATAATGGGGCAAGCCAGGGTTCAAAATGGCGGACGTAGACGCTAAACGAACAAGTGAAGTAGATTTTGGGGAATGCGTTGAGAATATTATGTTTTGGGTATTGGTATATTGGTCCCAGAGAATCTGGTGGGAACTTGTGGTAATTGTGGTAATTTCTACTGAATGCGTCATGGCGTTTAGGTCATGTGGCTGCTTGTGACATCACAGGTGTTTCTAGCACCTGTCATAACTTATTTGATAGACCATAGACAATAGTTATTTTTTGTCTTTTGTTACAGCCGTTCTGCTCCCTACACTTTAATCTCCAAATGTCAGAGAACCCGTATAACTCAGGAAGTATATCGAGCAAGGCTACAGCGCCATGGCTCATCGTGGCTTCAGGTAATTGACTTGCCTTCCACTTGTTAATGTCTAATGTTCTAATGAGGAACCCCCATCACCCTGCCAATATCTTTGTAACGAAGTATTAGGTATGTTAGTCATACATATTCAATGCTTTCTGTTCATAGTCATTTTCTGTTAAATACCCATGATCCTCTGGCGCTCTCCAACCTCATAATCTGGACACTTACTGGGGGTTGGAAGAATGCAGGGATTCACTCACAGATAACATAATGTGCTTTGTAATGATGTGTAAACAGATGGAGCAAATGGAGCCTCACTGTGACCTCATTTTTGGCAATATGTGGCTTAACGTAAGGGTCATCTGACATCATCAGAGCATAAAAGCATCCCATTTAGGATGAAGTCCGACTGGGAAAGGTGAAATTAGAGCGCTGTGGAGAAGGAAGATACACATGGAGGGAACAACAAAGTAAGGTCACCCATGGAAAACACCTACCCCCTAACCACGAAACACTGGGGACTCTACTGACTTCACAACTATTCCACCAACGGAAAAAACAAAATGGCGGAGGTTCCCCTTTAACGAATGCAAATAAGGATAGGGAAGCACTTCCTATAAACTAGACCAATGGTGAAATACAAAAAGAACGGGTGTCCTTTCCGGGTCTCCTGACACTTTCGCAGCTCTACCATCATCAAACGCTCGGGAAAAGTATGAGATATTTGAGTATTTTCGTAACGTCAGATAGCCTTGGCTCTGGCCGCGGAACGGGTGATGTATATTGGAAATAAAGCAACTCATCAAAGTTATTGGAAAGGCCTACAGCAGATGGATGGTTGGGCTCAACAATTTCATATAAGATTGTTATTGGTATCAATTCTTCGAGAACAAGCTGTCTTCATTAGTTGCAACATCTCCTATTTCGCTCTAACAAATCTTTTTTGGAGTCACCGGCCGGGGAACAGACGCTTTTAGAACCGACAGCATCATGAAATATTATAGAGTCTGTTGGGTAAACCCATAACATTTCAGCCAATTTGTGATGTAAAGTGAGATTTGTCGGAAAAAAACAAAACTTTCAGGATCTCCAAAATATATCGGTGCTGGTAGAATGTAGAATATCGTTCTGCGGAAATTTTGTGACAAACCGGAGCTCCTAAGCATACACCCGCAGCTGCCACCAGGGGGTACAATCAGTACCCGTGTATAGGGCAGGGGCACCTTATCTGTCTTGGGCCCCCGAGTGGCCCCCACAGTCCACTGCATAGGACTGGTCCATCACAGCCTGCTATTTGGAACTGGGCCCTTGCGATGGGGCCACCAGGCCCTATTAACAGGGATTGGGACCTGGTGCCCCCATTGCAAGCATGGGGCAGGGCAATAAAGGGTGCATTTGGCAAGGCGGCGGAAGGAACATTGTGTGGAACGAGGCAGGGGGCCCTGTCTTTAGGCGACTACCGGACCCCAAGATTTCTGATGGTGGGCCTGCATTTGCCTGTTACCCTACAGAGCTTTGATTGCATTACATCGACGCCTAAACATGAGTCCTGCGCCAGTTATACAGCAAAACAAATTTACACAGGAGGCAGCTACAGTAACTGGAATTATTTTACTGGAAATATCTAGAAAAGTGCTGAATTGTTTAAAAGTAAGTTAGCGGGGAATGTGTGCTCTGTATTGATTACTGGAAGGCGGCAGGTTCATTGTAAATGATAGTAAAGATGAACATTATTGATTTTGGCTACAAATTTGTTCTAAACAAGTATTTCTGCGGAGAAACGTTGCACACATCACATTGATTAAAACTTGAGTTATTTATAGTGGATTAATAAGAACCGATATCAACGTAATTCTTTACATCTCTGTCTCCAAGGCGAAGCTGATGAGGGCTTGAGAAAGGTAGAGAACCAGATGGAAATTAAAATCTGGGTATTAAATCTGATTTTAAGTGATTGTTTATGTATTTTGTCCATTAGGTTTTGATGGGTTTTGGTTCAGTATAAGTAATTTTGTATTCTGAGACCATTAATAGGAAGGCGAAGTAGGGTACTCTCAAACTCCTTTGACTCTGATAATGAAGAGCAGGTAGATAGATGCAGTTGGGTTATGGCACCGAGTGGAGTGGTAACGAGGCTCCAATGGGGTCATATGAGTGCAATCTACACTCCATGGAAGGTCAGGGAGTAAGGGCGTTAGGGTGAATGTGTGTGTTATTGTATGGTGTTGGGGAGTATGTGTATGTATAAGTATATGGTGTTAGAGTAAGTGTATATGCATGTGATTATTAGTGTATGAGTGTGTGTGTGTGTTTGGTGTTAGCATGTGCGTGTATAAGTGTATGGTTTTAGTATATGTGTGTTGCTGAATGGTGTTAGAGTGTCAGTGTAGGGTGTTAGATTGAGCGTGTGTGTCAGCATATGTTATAAGAGTGTCTAGTGAGTGTATGATGTTAGAGTGTTTGGTGAGTGTATGATCTTAGAGTGTTTGTGTTACTTTATGTTGTCCTTTAGTCCAGGTGTAAAAACCTGACACTCTTATGCCACATGCTGACACACACTCTCAATCTAACACCATACACAGACACTCTAACACCATTTAGTAACACACATATACTAAAACCATACACTTATACACACACATGCTAACACCATACACGCACTCTCATACACTAATAATATAATATAATATAATGCATTCAGGACTGGCCATTGGGCATATGGGGGAAATGGCCAGTGGCTGACAGCTCCCTCACACCATTATTATATTACTGCTTGTGTGGTCAGTACTTTAGTGAGTGGCCACCTGCTGGATAAATGGGGCTGGATGCTGCAGAAATATATATATAAAGCTGTAGTAAGGGCTGCAGATCTCCAACAGGTGGCTACTGGCTACAGGTATGTTGTTTATCGGCTTCTGGGATGATTTTTGTCCCCAGGACATTCCTGCACATTAATGCGATTCGTGTAACTTTCCAATAGACTTGTTCAGAATAAATTTGTCGTTAAGGAATTCAAGACTTGTCAGGAGATAAAGGTATTGTGAATGAAGACACCTGTATTCAAGCAGGGATTCCAGCTGTGATATAGCAGGGAGAAACGTACCATTTGGGATTCTCAAATATCATTAAATCACAATAAAATATGAACGAGTTGGCTTCATACTTTGTGACCCTGATACCGTGATATTTGGGGCAAAAACCCTGAGATATAGGGGTAAACCTAGACAGATTTTTCCCCCCATTGTAAATCTCGCCCTGTTTTTGTAGGTAACGTGGGTCCTGAGCTCTCGGCGACTGACACCAATATGTTTATCTCCTCCGATGGTGGAAACACCTGGAAAATTGTAAGTCCTTTTGCTTTTTGGTTCTAACCACATTAACGTTCTTTGAAAAACTTATGCGAACCCCGACATTTAATTTTTTTTAACCTATTTCTTGAGGATCGAATCCTTTGCTGTATTGGCATGTGCTACTTCCAACGGAAGTCTGTTCCTCATATCAACTACCCTTTCAGAATCCCCCTTTCGGTCTTCTACCCTCTAGCTTTAAATAACGCCCTGTGGTTTTGGCTCTGCCATTTTTTTAAGGGTTCGCTCAATTATTGGTGGTTGTGCAAACCCCGCCAACCTCAAGGCGTCCCCACGAGATGACCGCTTGAGACGCTGACCCCATTAAGGTCCAAGTTATTTTCTTTGCAGATTGCAGAGCGCGACGAGTTCTTGTTCGGCTGATTTTATGTCATCGTCTCTTTCTTTCTCTCCTGTTTACGTGCGGCAGATTTTTGAAGAAGAATTCAACGTCTGGTTTCTAGACTGGGGTGGAGCGCTGGTGGCAATGAAGCACACGTCTCTGCCCGTTCGACATTTGTGGTAAGTTCCTTACTCCTAAAACTCGGGATCAAGGCGTTATCTACCCTATTGCTCATCTGGAGTTTTCCCGTATCAAGGAGACAATTTTTTAAAATATATTCTGCTGCTATGGCAACAGAGTGCCCATTAACACCTTCTCTTTGTTTCACGTTACTATCTTGGATCATTAAGAAGTTTGGGATTTTGAATGATTACTGAATTATTTCTAGCCATGGTTTCTTACCTTTTTTTTTTTGGGGGGGGGGGCCAATTTCAGTTGTAAAAGAAGAGAAGATAAGGTAGAATCGGTAGTTCTACCTGCACCATTTAACAATTTCATTGTCGTTGGGACCAAAAATATTGAAGCTGAAAAAATATCTTTTTGGTTGGGATCCAAAAAAGCAAATTACTCCTAAAATGCAGTAGTTTTGTTTTTTCTCTCTCTGTAAAAAAAAAACTGTATTTTGTTATAAGTATGTAGATAGATGATGAGATGAGAGTGAGATGAGAGAGAGAGAGAAGAGATAGGTAGATAGATAGATGATAGATAGAGAGATAGAGATAGATGAAGAGAGAGAGTGAGAGAGAGAAGAGATAGATAGATAGATAGATAGATAGATAGATAGATAGATAGATAATGGATAGATAGATGATAGATGGATGGATAGAGAGAGAGAGAATGAGATAGAGAAAGATAGATAGATAATGGATAGATAGATAGATAGATAGATAGATAGATAGATAGATAGATGGATAGATGATAAATAGATAGATAGATAGATAGATAGATAGATAATAGATAGATAATAGATAAGGATAGATAGATAGATAGATAGATAGATAGATAGATAGATAGATAGGATAGATAGATAGATAGATAGATAGATAGATTGAGAGTAAGATAGAGAGTGATGGACCCGTTCAAGTTCATTATTTCTTCCATAGTTAGTCCGGTTTGGAAAGACCAATCGTACCGCGCTCCTGTCTCATTTTTCTCCGCACGTCTCCTTTTTCTAAAATCATTTTCGCTTCCCTTGATGCGGGATAAACTGCAATCTTTTTTTTTCTGTGTAATATACCCCATTAGATGCTTACAAACAAAGCTTCCTCCCCGAGAACCGAAATCCAAACGGCTCCTTCTGGGATACGGGGGGGAACGCGCGTTCGAGACGGAGCCATCTTCGTCTTATCGCTTTCCTGCAGCAGTCTATTGACACATTGTAACAAAGGACGGCAAATATTGTAACCGCTATTAGCTCCTCGCCTCGGGCAACATCACCTCCCGAGGGGGACAACGCGGTATTGAGTGGAAGTCCTCCAAGCTTCAGGAAATCACAAATCTTATCTTCTCCTTCCCCTGTATAATGCAAGCAATTTACTGAGAAGTGACAGGCAATAAATAACTTTAAAAAAAAAATAAATGTATCGTGACTTACGGGACTCGGGTTGCGGGAGGTTCACGGTTTGGGGTAAAAACTTTGAAATACGAAGCAAGAGTCACGATACGAAGCAACAAAAGCCACCAAACTCACCTATGGCCCAATATTCCATAGATTATACTTAATATACATTGCTGGCTCGGCTGCCTATTGGCTATGATGCTTCCTGGACATTATTATAACTAATTTAATCCGTTTGCTCTACCTGTTGCTTGAACCGGTCAGTGAAGGTAAGCGATTTGGAGATATTTTGTTTAAACGTTCACCTCGTGAAAGCAGAGATTTGTTGGGCAAACGTTTGATCCGCTTCCTGTCCTAAAGTTCTCCGGCTTCTCCTCTCCCCATCCTTAATGGCTGCTGAATCAGCGACTTGATGGGGCAGAGACGTTAGAAGGTACAAATCTCCATCAACGTATCAGTCTGATCCGGCCCAAGAGAGCAGGCGAGAGCCGAAGGGCGAGGAAAAGGGAAGCAACAAACCCCAGGGGTGCGTTTGGCCTTCATGGCCGCCGTCAGTGGGGTCTCATTGCTATCCCTCCAGCCACAAGAGAGCAAGGAGGTCCATGTCTGGACTCACCTCAAGGTGAGTCGAGATGTTGTCCTCCTTGCTCTCTTGTCCTTAAAAAGGCAAAAACTGGAGCCTACTGGTGAGGACCATGCAAGGGAGAGAAAATAATAATATTAAAAATAATAATTATTTTTATTATTATTATTAAATTTGGTTTCGACTTCATGTTCTTGGTTTCTGTCCTTTTTTCTACCGCCCCCCGTTCTTGTCCTTTTTGCCATCAATCACTTTTTTCTACCCTGCTGCTATTTTCACCCATCCCTATTCCGCCCCTTTACTTCTTCGCCTTCACCCCCTCTAATCCTTTTACTCACACTAATAACTCTTAGTTTTCCTCTCCTACCCAGCTGCCCGTTTCTCGCCTACCTCCATGCTACTGCCTCCTTGCTTTGCCTTTATTGTCCCCTTTCTTCTTCCCGCACCTTTATTCCACCCCAAGCGTTGGTTCTATAGAAGAGGATATATGAAAATGATGTCTCAATAAACGAGACCTGGGAATTGTTTTTAGCTTTCACAACAAAAAGGATCGCATCAATACTAAAACGTTCGGCTCCTGAAAGCTGGTACCCGGAAGGTTATCATTTCAGAATCGATACACCTTTTGTGCCTGCGTTGCTTCTGTTTGATAGACAAACTTAAAACGAATATTTACAAAAGACACACAGAGTTCTCGGGAAATGATTGTAACTCCGTGTCATTATATGGAAGGTGACATCAGAGTGATGCGTTCCCTGATAATAACCTCGCCCTCAAATAATACAACGGCTAAACTGTAGGTCCTTCTAAATGGTTAGGGCAACAAAAAATGTTTACATACGTGTGTCTGTGTGTCTGTGTGCGTCTGTGTGCGTCTGTGTCTCTGTGTCTGTGTGTTTGTATGTCTGTGTCTGTGTGTGTCTGTGTGTCTTAGTGTCTCTGTGTCCCTCCGTGCTGTAATTGTGTAGTCTGTATGATACGTCTGCTGTGTATGTCTGTGGTCACCTGGGTGTGTTTGTATGTTCTGTAGTGGTGTACTGCTGCTTGTGTCTGGTGCTTGTATGTGTGTGTATTTCATGTGTCTGTGTGTGTGTGGTGTGTTCGTGGTGTGATGTATGTGTGTCTGGTGTGTCTGTGATGTCTCTGTGTGTCTCTGTGTGTAATGTCGTGTGTCCTGTGTCTCGTGTGTGTGTTGTCTGTGTGATCTGTGAGTGTGTTGCTGTATGCAGTGTGTGTCTGTGTACTCTTGTGGTGTACTGTCTGTGTCTGCTGGTGTTTTGTTGGTCATGTGTCTGTGTGTACTGATGTGTGTTTCTGTGTCTCTGTGTCTGTGGTTATTGAATGTGTGGTTGTTAATGTGTGTGTTGTCTTGTGTCTGTAGTGTTTGGTAATGTTGTGTCTGGTGTGTCATACGTAGTGTGATAGGTGGTTGTACGGTGTGTCTGATGTGTGTGGTGTGTCTGTGTCACTGTTGTTGTATGTGTTGTGTCTGAGTGTGAGTATGCGTGTGTCTTCTGTGTATGTGTGTGCTTCTGTTGTGTATGTGTGTGTCTGTGTGTGTGTGTGTGTCTGTGTGTGTGCGCAGTCAGTTTTTTCTCTTTAAATATTGTATTCTGGAATAATGTCAGCTCTAATAGCCCTGTTTTTGATTATATTGAATAATAACTAGAATTGTCATTTTGGGGTTTGTTTTCTTTATAGGATTATGAAAAGTAATTTAATAATTTGTTTTTTGATTTTTTTCGTTATCAGGCTGAGTTTTGACGAAGGTCGATCTTGGAGTAAATACGGATTTACCACTTCCCCTCTGTTTGTGGACGGCGCGTTGGTGGAGCCTGGATTGGAGAATCACATAATGACGTAATTATACCAATTTACAAAAAGATGCTCCCCTCATCTCTCATACGATGCCCCCCTATCCACCTCCTGATGCCCCCCTATCCACA